>WURS02000018.1:1454591-1469895 GCA_011762765.2 Rhinocypha anisoptera
ATAAAAAAATTAGAAAAACGCTGGACTAAATGTATCGAGCTAAAAGGTGATTATGTAGAAAAATAAAATGTTTATTTTCCGAAAAAAATTTGTTTTATTCAAAAAGTCACTGACTTATCAAACCGCCCTCGTAGCACAGTGGAAATGTTACACTTTCAGGCACGGCCACACTCCGTGTACATGGAAAAGAATTTACCTATATCTACATAGAGGCAATAAAGCCTTACTATCATAAAATACAACAAGACTTCTCATTTCAACGGAAATACTAACACATCTAAATATTAGTACAGCTTGAAATGATTTGTATCAGTCATATGGACACAATTTTAATGTCCACCATTTCAAATCCTTGTTTAAGCCAAATGGGGCCATGGAAATGGTATACCAAACAAAGGTAATATACTGTTGTGTGGTATATACAGGGTATATACATAGATATGGACGATAAATTTAAAGCTACATAATTGACATAATTTTGGGTGGTGCATAATAATCAATAACATCCAAAGGCTGCAAAAGGCAATATAAACACCAATGACTTAATCAAAAGAACAGCAAATTTATGACTAAATCATAGAATCCGATAAGTCACATTTGAGATTATATAAGACAAGAATGAGACTATTACAGGATAAGGAGTTAACTAGTGAAATAGGCAACTAATTTGAACCCTATACTTAAAATATATGTTGATGAAATGGTTAAGATAGGCATAAGAAGGGTAAGCAGCTGATTAAGGTAGTGGATAATAAAGTTTCAGTCAATATTCCACAAGAAGAACTAGTCTACTGTACTAATGGTGGAGGTATGAGATAAGAATAGATTATAAGGAAATGAAAGAGAGAAATATTTTTTTCAGAAACTTAAAGTCTAAAAATAAGGGCAGGAATCCATAGAATCCATAAATCTCAGCAGGTATACCAAAATCACAGGCAGAAAAGAAAATGGATGAGATATGTGATGAGGGCTAGGGGAATATTGAAGGCTGTGATAGGAAGAAAAAAATCTTGGAATGGACTAAAAGATTATGCATTTGGAATAGGGGATAGGCAATATTTCAGAATAAGCATTTGGATGGCGTGATGTAGAGCCAAAAGTACATTGAGTTGAAGCAGAAAATAGAGGAAAGGCGTTTGCGCTGTGCAGAATCACTAAAGTAAAATATAAAATACATCTTTTTAAGGAATTAAGCTTCAAAAATCATTGTGCTTTTTACTAAGTGAGTTTGTTCTCTCCTATTAAACTGATTCCAGGAATGAATACTGTGTTATTGAGCAAAAAAACCTAATTCTACTGTCGACCAATAAATATTAGATGATAAAACTTAAATGAAAGTTACAGCGTTATATTATGAGGAAACAGCCATTTCTAAAGTTCAACAATTTTTTTCAGTTTGACTTGTTTGTTAATTTTATAGTATCACACGCCACTTTTTCAGAAACCAAGCATAAAAGAAGCTTATTTCTTGGCAAACTCACAAGTATAAGTGTGCATAATTGTTCTTAGAATATTAAGATGAATTTTTGATATTTTATGAAATTTATCAGTTTTATAGTTGAACAGTTATTAGCTTATACCTGGTAGTCCAGTTTAAACTATATATTGCTTGACTTTATCTTTACTAAAACTACTTTATTTGAATTTTAATGGTTCCTAAAATATTTTCATCCTAATCCTCATTTTAAAAATATATTTCATCCTAATTCTCATTTTAAAAATATATTTTTCTTAAGATGCTGTTCATATATAAGGGAATTTATTTCAATAAAATATGTTCAGTTCTAGTCTTTCTCTCAATCTTAGATCACAGTGTTAGCATTATAGCTTGAAGACAGATACTAATAGGCAATGTTTCCCTGAAAATCACTACTTTTAAGTTTACTCAGCTATGATGTCACTGAACATGATGCAACTTTGGATGATTTGATCACCAATAACTTAATAATAATGGTAAAATAACTGGGTTAAAAGTGGATCATTTACTTTCTAAATGCACTTACCTTCTGAGTTTGTGGTATACACGCTGCCAATCAGGCTCAGATGATCTTCGATTACTTTTGACTATGCTATTCCCAACCCTACCATAAAATCGGACACTGCTTCTTGAAGATGACTCAAGAGCTGCCTTTTCAGCCTCTTCATCCTCTGACTCAATAACAGCCAAAACAGTTGCAATCTGAGCATTGGTAAAATGAAACTGTGCCAACTCTCGCCAAAGCCGCTGTTCACCGTACACTAAGTTACGAATGACTTCACTGCCAGCATCTGCACTACTCTCAAGGTCTCTGTGATCAGCAAGACGGAGTAATATCTCTCTCATACATTCCTCTGGAAGGTTTTGAAGTTTGGGAAACACATCATCCCCTGGCTGAAAAACATGAAAAATTCATGAAATCAGAGAGTTAAATGAGACTGGTCACAAGTTCTAATAGGCACATATTCAATTTTAGTTAGGAGTGGACGGTAAGTCCACTCCTAACTACAATTGAATGGCTTGAATTGACAGTGGTTACATTCACTTTTTTCTTTAAAATACCTTTAAATTAACATAGAACATATAAGTGCTTGGATTGTAAACTACAGTATGATTTAGAACAAGAAATGAAAGCACTGAAAAACCTAATTTTTATACATTTCCTGCCTTCTTTGGATTTCATTGGAGCATTTCATTTCATTTGAAGCAACGACATCTGCCTCCTGTGTCCACTCTTGAGCAATTGAAAGCATTACCTACCTCATTTATCTGAATGCGTGCTGCTATGTTCAGGATGCGATTAATGGTAGAGAGGTGTCTTTCCCAAAGTGTTGTGCTTCCCAGGGGCCGCCCCCAGCAGGATGAACAGTCTTCTCTCATGAGACGGAGTTGAGACAGAAGTCCACGGAGCAGGTGAATGTTCTGCTGACTGGAACTCACTAGGTCACAAGGAATAGATAAAAAATTGAATTACGGCCACTGCTCCAACGAAAGTAGCTGGCAGAGTGCAATTTCAAGCTCACCAATTTTAGGAGGATATACCTCTGACACACTTTCCTTTTTTTTTCAAAATGAAGTTCAAAAAAATTGAAAAATCATGAAGTTTTACCTTTATTTGCATTAATCATAATTACTATACCTTCATTGTGATTACTATATGTATTGAATATAGTCAGAGAAGTTACAATTACTATTAAAACCATTGGGGCACCAATGATATTCAAGATGTGAATATTCTGATTTCAACCAAACTGACTATAATTCATACATAATCTCTCCTAAAAAAAATAGGAAAAAGGAATATTTCTGCTAGAAGTAGGTAATAAAACGTTTACAAATACAGACACAAATCTTAATTACAGCAGTAGTTGTATTACACTTTTGAAGAGATCAATCATTAGGAGTAGGTTGATGGAACACCAGGAAAAATTAATCAAACCAACTTTTTCATAAATCACCCTGGCCAATGCTGGCCAATGTTCAGAAACTTGTAGTGAAAATCATAGATTTATACCAATCAAATTTGGAAGAGTTCAAATCAAAACATTAATTGAATGAATAAAAAATAAATTAAGCTTCAATGGAACTGAAAGTAAGTAATGGTCTCTTAAACCATAATATAGTAAAGTAACACAATACTCCTGTTCTGGAAATGACAGATAAAAAGACCATAGAGGAAATGATAGAATATAGATCTTTAGAAGAAGATTATAAGGATGTAAATATAATGCTTAAACATTGAATGGTGAAGACTCCATTTTTGTAAGTTAGGACTGCTGTTAACAGTAAAAACAATAATGCTTCAAGATCAGCTACTTGTACTTTTGCATAGCCAAAGGATGTGAGTTTTTGAGTGCTTTCAATTAATTTCTTTGCTTTTTAGGTTTAAATATTAATAGCATAACTAGTGTAGAAAAATAATAAGGCTAGAAATACAATGCCAAAACTTTTTCTGAGCTGGCATTTTTTGCTTCATACACAATGACTCAGTTCTTATTGTCCTTGAACACTACTCACTAATCTGGCTGGTCAGCTGTTTTCTCCAATAAACTACAACTTCTTGACCATCCCGTTAAATATTTTACCATCATTTTCCACCTCCACGTCAAAGCAAGCTATAATGATATGACAAATAGGTACTCTTCAAATTTCCGTAACAATAATTTGCGGGGTCCCAAAAACCGATATGAAGCCTCTTCATTAACTAACAGTATTCTGGGCATTAGCACCATCATAAACCAGGCACCAATACACCCAGAGGACCTATCTACAAGAATCAAAATATCATACCACTGAAAAAAGAGGAAATCTAGGGTTACACATTCCCAAGGGCTTTTTGTTTTTTGTCAAGGCACAAAGTAATCTTTTATGGGAACCTTTGCTTGAGTGAGTTAGAAGGTTTTACAGTTAATGGCTAGATGATCAACATCCTTATCTAGTTCAGGCATGGAGTGGGTATAGAGACCACCCCAACCCACTTCAAAAAAGGTCCCAGTGCAACCACCATATCTCACAGATGTGGGTAATCGGTTTTTCCAGTGGCAAGAGAAGTGAGCGAAAACAGGAAGCCCTCCACCCTCGGGCGGAGTCTTTTATTGAAGACCCTTTTGCTGGAGATGGACTATTAGGGGTATGGTTTCCATAGGTAGTTCCACCAAGGCCTGAATCCCTCATATGTGTGGTTTCGTAAAGAGTATCAGTGCCATTATCTAGGGAGGTTCCCCATTGTCCCCAGAGACAAGCAAAGAGCTTGGGGCCAGGGCTGGGGGTTCCTGTACAGTGTGTGCTATCTGCTAATTAGTTCATGTCACCAAAAGTAGGATCTAACTAGAAGCTAGCTTCATGAGTACTATCCCAATATGAAGCATGGACAACACCTGCCGCCTCAGCATTTCAGGTACTATAACCCTATTTCCCCAACACAGACAACCCACATTCCTATGCATAAAATATGACTGTAACCCATCATCACAGTTGTTAGGCCACTCTGTTTTGTGTAAATTGTAGTACTTTTTTAATACCTGATCCCTGGCAGAGTGATCTCTAATGTCTTAACTCCTTAGAGACCCTTCCATCCCTTAGAAAACACATCACCAGTGGTCTCTTTAGCTAGGGGTAACTGTGACAGCATGTCTGCATTTTCTAAATTTTTTGTTAACCAAATGTTAATCATATTCCGCAAGAATAAGGGCTCACCTCTGTAATCCTGTTGTCGCAAGATTACAGGGGTGTTAAGCTAAAATGTTTATCACAATAGTAGTTTGAAAATAGAACAAAGTTCCAAAATTTAATGTTTAGTGTGACATATGCTACTAAGCTAGATCATCTTCAAACAATCCTCTCTTGATATCTGGGTCAATGTATTCACCTCAAACACTAACTGCATGGTCAGAGGATTGAATTCTTTCTAGTACATGGTTACTTTCTGAGGCTATAGGTTTCATATATGTGAGTTGATGGTGAAATTGTTGCAAATTTAAAATAAGCATATTATATTATAATATGGCCCTTTCTGTGATACATATTCCAAAAAGCATAAAAAATCTGTAGCTCCTAAATATAAATTATAAATATTGATTCAAAGGAAACACTTAGTAAGTTCACAGAAAATATTTTTATTTTCAACACGACCTAGGTTTCAACGTTGCACTTCATCATCAGATGGGTGATTTTTAATAAATTGTAAAGTGTATTATGTACTAGTATATACCACAAATAATAGTTTTGCTTTTCAATCCAAAGTTCAAGTTCAAGGGTGAGGGTATAGGAGACCATTCACTCATCCCTTTACCGTGTATGCTGCGCCAAATCAAAAATGCAAAATGACAACTGTTTGTGCTCCATTAATTACCTTGATAAGCTACTTCCTCCAGCATATTAAATAATACTTTCTGAGCACAGCCAGAGAGAGCAGCAACTTTTTGACTTGACACAAGGAGATCCAAAAGTTTGCAGATATAGTTAAATCTTCTAACGTCTCGAACAGCACTTCGGAAATCAAGTCTTTTAAGAGCATCACTCAGACCATTGAAACCAGCAATCTGAAAAAGGTTTATGCTATAGTAAGACATTTTAAATAGTTCTGGAGGAAATGATGCTATTGAAACCAAATGAGGCAGACACAGTTAAGATTAATCTGAATTTTGAAATCTCAGAGAATAATTGGAGTAATTACTATTATTAAATAGTGAATTGATTTTGAGGAAATTGTATAAAGGGACCTATATAAATTTGGAGTTATAATTTAAAAAATAGCATAGAAGAAACTGGAATTGGCTAGTAATTGCATCCCATAATTAACTTCTATTTGGGGTACAAATGAACGACTCATATTTCAAGATATATTTCTACAAAGGAATTAGATTACTCTCTCTTTTTCAAAATTTAAAAGCAACAAAGGAAAAGAGAGTAAAATGTATTTTGAAATCTACTTTACAATGTAGAAAACTGTATAAAATCTAGTTATTAATTGAACCTGTAAGATTTTAGCTGTCAACAACTTGTGGCATCAAGTTTAAGTCATCCTAATGAAAGTCACCAACTACAGAAGGAGAATGTTTTTGCAAACAATATTTTCCTGGTAAATATTTTTAATAAATTAAATCATGGTTCCAAAAACAAACAGCAACTTATTGACCAGAATAAAAAGAAATTTTGCTTTTTAGTAATCACAATTAACTACCAATTAGGAGTGTTATCATATTTTTCCAAGATGTGACATTAATGTCTGATTAAATATAATTCTGATAATTATCTCGGTAAACTACAATATAACCAATGAGAGGGTGTAATGACAATTCAGATATACATTTCTATCAGAATATTTTTATTTTACAGATTTATTACTTATTAGAATTTATTTTATAAATTTAACAACAAACTGCAACACTTTGATTGATGGTACAATATTGACTGATTATTAATTCTGAATAAACATCACTGAGGTGATATGCCTATTTTCACCTTCAAAAGGCATGATGTACCCAGAATAATCTCAAAAAGTAATACAAAGACGTAATGAAAATTCAAATTTTAATTACCTCTCGTGTGCATTTAATTGTTATATGGCAGTGGGGCTGCACACTCATGCCTGAAAAAAGAAGTAAAAAATATGGGATTAAGTGAATAAATCTTATTGTTACTAAGTTATGAAGCAAGTGTCAATAATACCAGCACTATTAACTTTACATGAACAGGAATACCAGAATGAAAACTTGAGTATTTTCAAGCTAGTTGAGTCGAGTTTAATTTAATATTCACCAGGGACCATAAAATAACCAATAGTAATAAAAACAAAAGCATAAATGAATTTCTTCAAAACTGAAATAAAATCATTTAACTTGGACAATGTTTCAGAAAATCATTTTCAAGAGTCAAATTTCTATTACAGGCATATATAGGACACTGTGTATAAGATATCCCAGTTTTCAGTATATACATACATATGTATACACATGTATACATATGTATGTATATGTGTGTGTATATATATATATATATAAATGTGTTTCCCATTCTCTCCAATAATAGACTCACTTCAGATATTTTCCCAAAATGCCCCTCTGTCACCTAAAAACGTCCTCCTAACCTGGGTGACATCTTCAAAAAAACACGACCTCTCCTCAAATCCTCCCCCACCATCAAAATCCTGCCCGACTCCTGCAACCGCCCGAGATGTAAAACTTGCCTGATTTTCACAACCCCTCCATCCCACTTAGCCAATCTCCTCCACTCCCTCCCCATCTCATCTCCTTCCTGCATCTCACAATATGTCATCTACCATTTAAAATGTAATTTCTGCAATGCGTATTACATCGGTCAATGTACCACACCACTAAATATTAGAATAAATAATCACAGGGCATCCTGCATCACAATGCATATAACAACTAGCATACATGCACAGAAAAATTATGCATACTTGAACTCACTACTATAGCATCATTGTGGTATTTATAATTCTTATTACCATATTAGGGTTACTTTTTGACACCACTATACAATGAAATGAAGAATTAAGACTGCGATACCTTGGCTTATAAATAAATAAGTTATACTTACTTGCGACTGGACTAAGAGGCAAACCCAGATTCTGATGCTTTGTCCCGATTAACTTCTTCATTAATGGCACCTTTGGAATTTTGCATTTTTTAAATTTAGGAGCTACTTCAACCAAAATTCCTGATGAAGTTGTTGACTGTCTAGGCACCACACTGGGAGCACAATGAGTTTCAGGGCTTGGATTTGACAACAGAGATCTGGCTGTAGGGATGTTATTTGAAAATTCCACTTTTCTCTCACCACATTCATCAATTGCTGTGATAGAAACATCCTTTCTCTGCTGTAATTTCTTAACACACACAGCAAGTTCCCTACCATCTATTACCTCTAACCCCTTAACAGATGGTTGACATAGTTCATTTGAACTCATTGTAGCATTAGAGTGCACTGCAGATGTGGTAGGACTACTACAGGTTTGAGTTTTATGAATGATATCAACTGAAGGCAATAACATAACTTCACTAACTTCTTGAAGTGGCTGGGTTTGCATGCTATCACTTGCTTCATTTGGTGACTGAAGTTTTAAGTCAAAAATTGAAATAGACTTCAAAGATTGTACAGGTGATACTGGACTCCTTTTAGCCTTTGGTGAACCTGATGATTTATTAGAAATACTTTTTGCTTCCTCAATATTTAAACCTTTTTGAAAATTCTTTGACATTTCAGTGTTCAACTTCAAGCGCACTGCAGCACTCATTCTTGGCATTGCAGCCATTTTTCTAGAATTCAAGCACCTTGAAACACGACTGAGCCTGTTATTATCCAAGCCATTAAACTGAGTTTCAGACAATGGTTCTAAAGTCATTGTTAGCTGATCTTTTCCATTCCGTAGGGTATATAACACATCTTTATCTGAACTACTGCTACAGCTAGCTCTTTTCTCTTTATAGTTCAGTCCTACAGGACTACTACTTCGACTGGAGAAGGAACTACTTGAGGAATGACGCCTGATGATCCGAGAAGCTTTAGCTGCTACAGGCAAGGATGCCCTATGCACAGATATATCTGTGGACATGCCAGAGTCCCTTTCCTTCTTGGGAGGAGGCTTAGAAATGTCTAATACTTCAGTCACTTTCTCAATTTTATCATTGATGTCTTCAGCCTTCCCCTCCTTCCCTTTTCCATTATTGGACCCTGATACCCTCACTGGCTGACTGGGGTTTGAGTCATTCTTCTTTCCAAACAGCTGCCATTTTTTCTCATCCAACATTCTTTTCCTGTCCCTATTAATTCTCTTCTTGACTATTGTCTTGGACCTCAGCCTTGATCGGATGCCGATATTCGCCAATAGATTCTTCCTGGCTATGCCGGCCTTGTAAAGGATATTTTGCCTTCTAATTCTTCTGAGATCCTTTGCTTTAGAACTATTCGCCCCCATAATTTGCTTCGACTCATTGGGGCTACACATCAAAAGCATATTCACCGCTCCCTCATCACCTAATAGTCTTTTTAACTCAAGCCCATCATTTGTCCTCATTTTTCTATGACAATTCAATATTTCTTTTAATGTCTGTTTCCCACCTTTATCACGTGAAGTGGCTTCAATCAACATTGAAGCTGCTCCCTCATCATTTAATAACTTCTCCAGCTCAGATGTATATTTTCTCTCAGTTTTCTTCTGTAAAGTTTCCTTAGATGATCTCTTCTTCCCATTCATTTTGTTTTCTGTAGTTTCTACTTGAGATTTTTTCACCTTTTGTGGACTTGGAGTTTTTAAGGCACTACCTGGTTCAACTTTTAAAGCCACCAGACTAATTAAACTGAGGTGATTAGTGTTATTTCCACCTAAATCTGAATCACCAATGCATGCTCTCTTGGGAGATGACTTGACAGTTATATTATGATTTTCCTCTAAGAGTGAGACTGGTGAAGTGTTACAGTTGTTAGTAGACTGACTATTATTTTGCAATGAATCTCTTGGCATTCTTCTCTTCCATTTGTTCATCCCACTGGTAGAAGAATTTGTTTCCTCAGTGGGCTCCTTTTTCACAGCATCTTTATCACTTAGTCGTGCAGATCTTCTTTTCAAGACTTTTTCTTTCTTAGGTTTTTTACAATAACCTTTAGATATTTTTTTCAAATTTTTATTATTCCTCAGATTTTTCTTCAGCATATATTTGCTGGGCTGCCTACGGTTACTCAGCTTTTTGTTTCCTATACTATCACCTGTTTCACTTGACTTTGAAGATTGGACTGACTTTGCCTCAGAGTTTTTTAACTGTACGCTTCCACTTTCCTGAGTAGAGGGCAAAGTTTGTCCTTTATCACTGGGATTATCACTGTTAGTATTTACACCAAGTTTCTCACCACTGCTGGAACAGCCTTTTATTTCAACTTTATTACATGTTCTCCTTTCAGTGGGGCTGGCTATATTTAAGGAAAGCTGCATACTGGTATCTGACTTCAGCAAGCTTTTTCTTCGTAGAGTTGATTCAGAATCTTTTATCATCGGCAGTTCTTTCAATTGTTTTAAGGCTATTTCCTTCTCTACCTCCCTGTCAAGTCTGGAAGTTCTATGATGATTAATTCTGGGAGAAACTGAAGGCCTGTTATGAGATATGATAGGAACTTCAATTCCATTAGGATCTCCATGAAAAACTTCAACTGATAATGTATCCTTTTTAGGAGAGCACCCATGATTGCTGGCAAATAGACTTGACTCACTGGTTTCCATCTGAGCCTGTAAAATAGATTCAGATAGAAATAATCAATGAACTAAAATTTGAGATGATTCTGACATATCATGAAAACATGTCTTAAGGCAAATAAGCAAATCAACATGAAAGACTAACAGAAACTAGCTCCTTGATAATTCATCATAGTAAATATTTTAAAATATCATGACAGGTGTCAGCTTTGATTTTTTTCACTCAACCTCAACAGGATGAACATCACACATAAGATCATGGCTTCACCACACCAAAACTGTTATGTTACCACTTGCAATATCATAGCAAACTTATACATACAAATTTGTCGCACCATGAAAATACCATGCAAATTTTAAAAAACATAACAAGCAGACAATATTTCCTTATTTTAATGTAACTCAATAAGCCATGAGATATAAGCAAAATCATTTGGAATGACCATAGTCATGAAGATAAAACAATTACATCACCAGTGTACACTTATCTGCTGACAAAGCAATGATGGAGGAGAAAATTTTATAACAGCACATTGTGTGCAGCTCCAATCATTGAAGTACATGTGAACATTGTCAACCCTTGTTACCCAAGTCCAGATCTGAGTCTAAAAACAGCTGGTTCAAATCCCAGCTGAAAAGACAACTTTTTCATATTATATTGCCATACGTTTGGGTGTCATTTCCATGCAAATGTGTACATTCTTACATTTGGGTGATGAAATTTCCCTTGTTTTTAATAAGCTGTCATAGTTGAAGCAACTAACATAAGTTAAGAGTATGACTATGACATTTGTAGCACACCCTATTTCTACATTAAATGGAAAAAACTACAATATACTTAATCTTGTTATGTAAAATCAGTATATTATCCCTGAATTCAGGAGTGGCATACAGTAGCATTATATTCTAGAAGTAATACCAAGCCAACAGGGTTAGCCTGGTGGGTAGCGTGCTTGCCAGCTAACCCAAAGGCTGTGGGTTTGAATCCCATTCAGGGCACGGATGTTGTTTGTGCAGATGGGTTTTTTCTATGAGTTGAAGAGGTGCAAAACGAACATAGCCATTGGAGCACCCTATAAACAAAAATACTACTACTACTAGAAATATCAAATGGAGATAAAAGAAAACAAAAAAAGAGATTTTAATGCATATCATGATTAATGAATTATGGAACTTACATTTATGTTAAGTGGATGTTGCACTGTATGGAAGCAATTTGGTTGCCTATTGATAAATGAACCTATTAAAATGTTTTGTAAATGTCATAACAATTGACAGTAGACACATTTCATGTGAGTAGTTTATTTTATACAAAGTACTGTCTAATGTGGAGCACATTTTGATTTTGGTTAGGGATATGCTTTAGTTGTCATCTAGCCAGTATGCAGAGTACCCACAGATTCATTAAATCAATAAAGGATATATGTCAGAACACCTCATTTGTTTTCAAATATTCAAAAAAAGGATTGCTTTGAAGATGAGTTACAAGAATAATGAATAAACTAAGAAAAAGCATCAGAATATAAAAAATGTAATGGTGAAAAAAATACTAAATTGCCAGATACTACATACATCTCAAAATAATGTGTAAGACATTATAGATTTAAGATTTGTAAATGAAAAGACTTTACACAAGATCATGTGCTATAGGTGATCAAAAAATAAATTTGCCATGAAATTTTGCAAACAGTGCTTAAGAGATTTAATGATGATGATGAAGGGTAATCTACCAGTTAGGGTAGGTTTTTGATGAGCATTAGCTTAGGTTGGCCACATTAAATCTAACTATAATCCCTCTTCAAATCTGCATACTTCCTACCCCCTATCATTCTGTCCAAAATTCCTATTATCTTCCTACCCCTGCCCTGCCTACCCAACATTCATACCCTATATTACAACCTTTAGCATCCCATTGCCTTTCAGTACCCCTTCCACCTTTCCTGTCTTTTTTGGATTTATCGCAGCAAGCACCTCTCCTCACCGACCATTCTCAAAACTTCTTCGTTCATTTTCCTCTCTGTCCACTTCACCTTCTCCATCTGTCGCCAAGCCCACATCTCAAAAGCCTCCAATCTATGCTCATCATCCTTCTTCATGGACGAGGTTTCGGATCCATATAGTGCTACACTCCATATTAGAGTTTTTACTAATCTTTTCTTCAAATCTTTAGGGTCCCTCTCATTAACTCTTTCCTTTTCGCTAAGGCCTCTTTTACTAATGCAATTCTTCACCTAATATCCATGACACTAAGTTTATTTTCCTCTATGATGCTTCCTAAATAAGTGAACTTTTCGATATCAAATTTCAATTTCATTCTTTCGAACGATATGCTGGCTCGGCCAAATGAATGAAACAGGGAAAACAAGCACTAATGCAACTTTTCTGTGAAACCTAAGATAGATTGCAGTGACAAAAATTGGCTGAACATGCATGTTGATGGATCTCCAACTTTCATCAGTGAAAGAACTAATAACAATAACTGATAACTTGCGTTCATCATTATACACTAGTCCAAACGTTTTGTTTAAGGGCCATCTTGAAGAAACTCCAACAATAATCTGTGTATATTATTATTAAACAAGAGTAAACAAAAAATTACCAAGAAAGATCCTCGTTTGCATAATTAAAAAAGTCTTTCATAAGAAAGCATTTACTAGATAGTTGTTCCAGCAATGGGAAAAATGAGTTCTTCTACATGAATTGTTGAAAAAATCACCTTATTTCCCAGGTTTGAATCCCTTTCTCCTCCCCTGGTTGGCAGGCAAATTTCACCAAAATCAAAACATACACCTAAAGATGTCACAATGTGATGAAACCATAATCACAGTAGTGGTATTTTTGTCTTTGTATTTATTATTTTTTAAAATACACTGTGAATTATGCAATGTTGAACTAAACAACTCGAACAGCTGGAAAGATTGAAAAAAAATGCATAATCCACAGTGATTGTTTTACTCAATGAATGTCTTTTCCATACTTCCTTCCTAATCCTCACAACCTTGAACCACCTTCTCTTAGCAAACAGGCCTCACCTCAGGAATGATTATCCAACAACAACCCCCACCCCCTCCCGGCAGCTTTACTAAGAATACCCCAAGACAAACCGTGAATCCCCTTCCCCCTCCCCAAGTCCTTTGACCTCTACCTACCCAACAGCCCATTTCAAATTCCCTATGATCACTATTCCACCAAATCCCAACAGAATTTAATCCCTTTGTCACTCAGTTTCCTTCCATGAACCTATCCAGCTCACTATCTGTTTTCAACTCCTTCCTGAGATGTAACCTCCTGAATAAGTCCCCTCTCCCCATTACAGTGCTCTTGATTTTTCTAGCCCTCCATCTTAGCCGGAAATTGTTTTTCTTTTTTATTGCATAATTTTGTTGCTTGTATGCATTATTTTTGTTTTATTTTTTGCATTTATTTAGTCCATGTAGAATGCCTTTGTGCTATTTTAATATAAAGAAAAACTTTCAACCACCATCCTCACCCTTTCTTTAAACTGTATATGATTACATATTTATTTTCAATCGCCCACACACAGCACTAATAGCCCAATTACAGTGGGCACTATAACATTATAATAACAAGGACGAAACACACACTCAGGCCCTAGGTGGAGATTGAAAAATCCACCTAGTCGGGATTCAAACCCACGACCTCCGGGTTGGCATAAGAGGACGTTACGATACCTCCGCCGAGGCTGGCAATGTATGCAATCAATACATTCTCCTTCGTTAGTGTGTGATGCTTGATGACGATGCCATGCATCGAAATCCAGATTGTGCTCTGTACTTTTAAACTGTGTGTGGAGTGTACCAGTTATTTTATGCCATTAAATATGGAATTCCAAAATATTAAAAAGAACCCAATTTAATTTCTACGGAAAGATTATAATGAAAGAACTGATTATTAAGAAAGTTGATGAAGGTTTTAATATGGACCTTATGGTGCATTAACCTCATCTCTGAGGAAGGATGATGAATATAGATTGGAGGTCTTTAAAATATGGGTTTTGGATGCTCAAGTGGGCAGAAAGGACAAATTAATAGGCTGGCCATTGTAGGAGAGGACAGAAAGTTACTGGAGCAAATAACGAGATGGAAGGAGAGTTGGATGGGAAAAATATTGAGATGATGGAATGCTGAAGATACAGATACAAGATAGAATATGCATGTCCAGTAGTTTGATTGGAGGATATAAAGTACTCTGAACTTAAAGAGGTGTCAATAACAATGGCATACAAGACTCAGTGACTAGACTATTGGAGGACTGAATGTTAATGGTGTGAATTACATGTGATGACACTATATTCTATGATTTCAAGGGTTTCAGCTCAGTTTTGTGGAAATTAATTTACCATAAAATCATGAACACTATGGATATTCCACCAAATCTATTGTGTTACTAATTTGAATGCAATGGTGCCTAGGTAAGATGACATTGTTGAATTGAAACTAGTTACAATGCAATGAGTTTAGTGGAAAATACATTGTTCGTCATTTTATATTCTAATCTACATAACATAGAGAGCAACAAGAAAAGCATTGATAACAACAGAAATAAAACTTTGCGTTCCACACGAAATATAAATTTATGACTCAACTAGTTTCACTACA
>WURS02000018.1:1489815-1500867 GCA_011762765.2 Rhinocypha anisoptera
GTGGCGACGAAAAACACAGGACACAGAGAAAAATAACACTCACAAGTTTTTTCCAATAATTTCGACCGCGCAACGGTATTTCTCGAGGCGTAGTTGGCGGAAATATATATATATAGTCCAAGGAAAGGACATTTGCAGTTGAAAAAGAAAGAAAAAAGAGAGAAATTAAATGTTCCCTAATTTATTAATATTCCCGTTTGACTTCTTTTCGTGATGGCGACTAAAATATAAAAAAATATTGTCGAGTTCTTCCCCGAAAATGCTAAATACGTGGCAAATTCTATTACAATACTCTCTCTCTCTCTCATACGTCATGTAATATTCACCGTTTCGACTGTTTCCTTATTTTCGCGTGGTGCTCTCTTTATTTCCTACATTAGTACTCCTCTACATAATTTTCCCCGATCCACGTCCAATTTCTTTCCATGTATATTCCGGTGGAAGAGTTTTCCCGTAAACCTTATTAAGTCTTACTTCTGCTAAGTTTAAAGTCAGGTCAAGTCCCATTTCCACCACTGCTGACTGCGATACTTAGCGTGGGAGTTCGCTGTGCATTCAATAGGCTTTGTTTTGTTTGTTCACTTAGTGACAGAGTGATGAACAGAGTGACACTCAGTGTACAGTGAACTAATTACTCCACAAACTTTAACCAGTTAAGCGTCACCTAGATCCTTATAGTTACTCAAGGAGTTTTTATACTTTATATTACCTACTGTTATTACTCCCAAATTTTTTATTTATTGATTATTTATTACTGTTAAAAATCGTATAGTCTACCATATAGCTATGATACTTATACACTATCTACTGTTATTTGTTATTTAACACTGTTAAAATATATCTATGATAATTCAATCAACCACATAGTATTGTAGTAGAGCCAAGACTATCTTTAACTATTACTGTTAAGAATCATACATCTGAGATAACTCAATTGGCCAGCGGGGGATTTTCTATCTAGTTCCCCCCCCCCCCCAGACACGGGCAAATGCCTGGCCGCTACTTCCCCGAGGAACACTGCGATATGCTACTTCTAGCATAAAATGCACTGCAATATAGATATTGTTTTAGCTTAGGCCTGAAGAGGACATGTGTCCTAAACGGGAGTTTCTTTGGAAATGTATATTGTAAAAAAAAATTTCTATTAATATATGAATTGTAAATAAATCCAATGAAATAAAAACTTTGACTTTGACTTTTTTTGTTAACTTGTTCCCCTATAAAATCTCTCCAGACCAGAAATGAATAGTATCAGAAATGAAAGCATGATATATTTGTAACAAGTCTATTTTGATGCGATAGCGTATTTCTCATAGAAAAAATGCTCATCTTATTATCCTTTTTGTATGTGCTTTTGATCAAATTATTCCGTTTGTCTATAGGGATAACATTCAGTCCAAGTAATTTTTATGGTCTTTGGATCTTTAGCGGAGGAACGCCTACCAGACTCCACCCAAGGAAAGAGAAAATTTTCTGGCTGTCTTCCTTAAGTAGATCGGTCAGGGAAAGTCAAAACTAAATAAAGATTTCAATCGTAACAAACTGAGATATATTGTTTTAATATTAACTCTAAAAAGTTAAATTTAGAAAGCCCATAGAAGGAAACAAAATTAGCTGAGAATCAGTTTTTCACTGCTTTATTATGTCATACAGAGAATATTTAACTAGTGTAAAAGATTTCAAATCTGAAATTAGAGATCTGAAATGCACTCCTTTGCTTAGTTTATAAATGAGGGATTAAGGGATTTATAGTTGTTTTTCTTTGTGAAAGAGTAATTTAAACGCATGATAAACTACACAAATGCCATGTAAAACTTATTATATAAAGTTCTTGTAAGAAGTATTTTACATTTTACGAGGACTATTGGGTATTGCGGTGCGTTGGGATTCATTGCTTTTGCGGTGGGATTTGCTGATTCAAGTTCCCGCCTTTCAGTCAGTCACAATTTCATTCTATATTCCGTGTTGAGAAACAGATTGGATTATATACATTTGTAGAATATTGAAAGAAAAATGCTATCTTTATGGACGTTACGATCTCTTTTCAGCATGCCCTAACTATCAAAGAAAAACTCTGCGTGAGAGGACATTCGCGCTGAGTGCTGTATTGACCGCAGAGATTTTCATCCCCGCTCGAAGATTCGTTCTTCATTTGTGTATCCGAATCAAAGTAATGGCTGCTTCCGTGAGTGAGTTGGAAATGGTTTCACGGTTACCTATTATTGTGATTTTGGGTGCTACAGGTTCTGGAAAATCGAAGTTGGCGATTGAAATAGCTAAACTATTTAATGGAGAAATAGTGAGTGCAGATTCCATGCAGGTAAGCATTTTATTTGTATATTTTAACTCGACAATCGTTGGACCTCGTGGTTTGTGAAAGTTTCATATTAGTGTTTTCTTAGCAATTAAAATTACTAACCAGTGGTTACATGCCGAAAATCGTATGTGGTTAAATTTTGACAATCTTTTAAAGTCACGGAACGAACTTGAAGAATGTTTTCTAGATTAATACTTTCACCGGAAACTTCTAAATTTGCTCATGTATAAAATCGAACTAAATTATTGTGATGATTTCTTTGGACACTCTATGTTAATGTCATTTCTATTTTTATATAGGAGTACTTAAAAGAATATTTACACTTTGATATTTTATCGTGTCTGAAGGTGCATGAGTTTTTCCTTCGAAGACATATACATGTATATATTCGAATATGAATTGATACTAATAATTGGCTTTAACATTAAATATTGCGCAAGAGTATTAAGTATATCAACTGTAAATGACTATTTGATAATACCGCGAGTGTATAGATCTAGGAAGAAAAAATTCATGTTTTTTAAAAGAAGAATTTGTGATTAAATGGTTGCTTTATGAACGTAGGTCGAAGTTTGTATGTTTGAAGGATATGTATCCTTTCATAAATTTTATACTTCGACATGGGTTTATAGTGTCTTAGAACATGCCTTATTGAAAGAATAATGTGTAACTTCCTTCCATTGTGCAAGTTATTGACGAAACGACAATTGGAATATGCTCTTCATTATTGTGCATGTTGCTTTGTGTCATTCTTATTTACTAGGTTTAGATTTCTGTTTTTGTACTTGTTTCTTTAGATTTATTACTCAGTTGCTCTTCTACCTCTGGGGATTGTTTCCAAGGGAAATATGGTGGTGTTAGTGAGCTTGACATGATTATTAATTTAATTGAACTTCGTAGAGGCTAAAGTGATTTAGTTTTGGAAAAATCTATTTGAAGTGTGCATTCGTTATAGCCCAATCAACAGTTTTCCCGAATGACTTAGTGAGTAGCGAATTTTTAGAATAATGAATCGCATTCTGTCATAACTTTTGTTTGCTTTTATAACAAAATATCCTCATTACACCTAATGGTGTGTTTGGAAATACTATTTTCTTTAATCTGTAAGTTGAAACAAGCTGTAGGATTCGAGAAAAATAGAAAGTTTTTGGAATTCTCTTTACGTCTCTTATTATTTTTCCGAGTAGAGTTGTTATCAGTTGTGGTATTTTTACATATTGACAAAGGGCAATGCATTTAACCTAGCATATAATTGGCATTCCCGATTTAGGACAACGAAATTTAATCGGACAATAGTTGGTGTAACTTGGGAGTGCATGATACTATTAATGCCTCATGATTGACAAAAGGTTGTAATAAATATTATCATGGCTGAATGGTGATTAGCTCCACCTAAAGTACCTTTTAGGTTCTAATCGTTGCTCAGTTTGCTTTAAAGTAACATCCACCATGTGATCCTTCACTTACAAACCATGTGGTTCACTATAGTAATAGGTAAGCTGTTTCTAACTGTTAATCTAGTGACTAACTTGGATAGTTATTGAATGTCATAAATTTTTTACAGATTTTTTCATACTTACTAAATTTATGGACTCATTGGTTATTTATTTGGCTAAAATTAATATAATCTTGTGAGTCACGGCACTTAATTAGAAACATGGGTTATTTATTTAATATTCAGTTGTCTACACAGAGCACTACACCACACTAAGGTAATTATGGTGGCACAATTTAAGAAAGTAAATAAAAGGATGAAACTCGGATGATCAATGCCCTAGGTCAGTGATAGCGAACCTATGACGTGTGTGTCAGAGGTGACATGCAAACTCATTTTGGGTGACATGCATATGCAGAGACAAAGAATTATTTTTTCCTAAATGTATCTTGTTTTTTGGTTTTTGTTCAGTTATTACATTTTTGCTTTATTTTTATTTGTTAAATGGAAATATTAAATTAAAAAATAAAAATATTTTTGGTACTATGATTGCAAATATCAAAAAAATTGTGAATATATCTATGTGACATGGTACCAGAGTTAAGTTGGAGTTTTTCAAAATTTTGTCATGCTGAGCTCAAGAGGTTTGCCATCACTGCCCTAGGTGGGGACTGAAAAACCACTTATCCGGTATTGGAACCCATGACCCCTAGATTGGTAGACAAGGACATTACCCCCTTGCCATAGGAGGAGGAGTATCTTGAGTCTTTTGGTGTTCTGTAATTATTTTTGCTAATCGCCATAGTATGTTAACTTCATATTATACCTAAGGCCATTTTCAATAATACTAAAAACAACATCATAATTTTTTTATTGCGCTATAGTGGACCCTGCATGATTTTATGAACATTAACTGTCTAATACTGTCCCCATGAGTAAGGATTGATTTTGTAAATGGAATATAGTTTTGGATGTTTCACCAAATATTCTTTCATATTGCAATAAAAAGGTGTTAGTTATATTTATTGGTGAGAGAATAGTGGCCATGAATTTTGTCGCGAAACTCATCTTGGGAATCCAGCTACTCTTAAGTCCTTGAATGCTTATGCTAAAATGAACTGTAATCGTAGTTTTAATATAGTAGATATAGGAGAGTAGTTTTAATACTCTTGAAGGTTACTTGCTGGTCAGTGTTGCATTTCAAAAATATTTTTTTGTTTTTCTACTGAACCTGTGAAATTTCAATTTTTTTATACTTCCAAGAGAACCTCTAAACAGATCATCATAATAGATTCATACAATTTAAAAAGGTGTAATACTGCTTAATTCATGGTTCAGTGGTCGTAGTCGTAGGGTTTTTATGTGTTCCGATTGTAAATGGGTTCCTTATGGTCTTCTTATGTGGTTTGCTTGGGTCTGTAAGTATTCTTTAATTTCTCAGAGCTTTCTCATTTGAATATTGCTTGCATTAATTAATAGAAGCAATGAGCTCATTCGGATGGAACTTATTTCGGGGAACAAAATGATTTCTTACACTGTTTATTTATTTATTATTCAGTTGCCCACATACAGCGCTACGCCAATTATGGTGATACAATATAACAAGGTAAATAACGAGGATGAACCACATACATCTATGTCCTAGGTGGAGAATGAAAAACCACCTAGCCGATATTTGAACCCATGACCTTTAGCTTGGTAGACAAGGACATTATCCCACCCCCAGCAAGGCCAGTAGTTTTGTTTTGAGAAGTTCAGCGCATGATCTTCCACAGTAGCTCTCATTTTTTAAGCACATATAATAATGGGTAGGGACGGTGGATACTGTACACAGAACTGTGCCAGCCTCTATCACCTGGTATATGCGAAAAATGCCAGGGCTTTTTCTTGAAATTTGTTGATTTACACATTTAAATATATATAAAATATATTAATATCAAGTTATTTATGTAATTTTTGTTATTTACACTCTGAACACTTACAGGGATAGTAAAATATTTTATTTATATTTTTTATTTCCTAGACAGTTTAAGAAAAAATATTTATTAGACAAAATTTGAGCCTATACATTGATCCATGGTACTTTTTACACATACCCCTAGGGTCAATAGAATGACCTGCTGGAACTAAAATGGTTAAAAGAATATATAGTCTCTTATAGAACTGTATAATTCCTTACCATTCCATGGTACTTTCAGTACAGATTATCTGTATAATTCAGTACAGTTAATCATGGATTTTTTTGTCAATTTTATGAATGTTAAATATTCCTTGCATGGCAGTATTCATTGGAGGATTATTGGTGACTTTATTTTTATTATTGGTCCTTTACTAGTGACTCAATATGCTGCAGTATTTAATTAATTCTTAAAATTTTATAATACTGAATTTGAAATAGTCTTTGAAAATATTTTGTCATCACTCGATATTTTGTAATATGGCTCTTATACTGGAAAGGCCGCTATATTGATTATTGTCTAATTCGTTCTTGGCATTCTGTTGAGTCATCCTCTATAAAATGGGAAGTAATAAAATCAACTTAAATAGTTTTGCTATCATGTACATTTAAAATTAAAAATTCTCATTCAAGACAAGGGTACAGCAACTATGACTGAATGCTGCTATATGGGTGAGGTCCATATAGGGCCCAATTGGTAAACTCTCCACTTGTACGTAATCTGGCAAATAATTACATCATGAGCTCCATGCAGAGGAAGTACCTCATTTTGTGTAAACTTGTCCTTCATATAATAATTCATACACCCACAATGAGTATGCTATATGAGTACACAACAGCAAAATGTTCTTTTCGGTGATCATCATGGTTTTTCAGAAATATATTCATTAGTGTTGCCACCTGAAGTTCATTAATATATTCCAAGCCATAGATGCTGATTTAATTTACGTGCTAAGTTGGATTGATTAATAATGGCAAATTGTAATCAGGTTGGCATATAAATAAATTTATTCTTATTTATTTTTTCAGTCTACTTCTTAATATTCCAGATTTAAGGGCCTGGTAGCAAATTAATCCGAACTTTACCCTTAGCTGTTTTTAATCCAAAGATTTATTTATTTTTTTAAAAATATTTCTTGATTTTGTGGTAAATCCATAATCCTATTGTTAAAGACTTCTTTCTTGATGTTTTTATTATTCAGAAGGAAAATTAAAACTTTGTTCTCGATGACCTTTAATTAGCTTAACAAAACTTTCTACTTTTAATGCCTAATAATGCAAGTGACAATAATAGTTAAAAGTTCAGTTTCTTTTTTTCTTTCGAAGAAATCGCTACATTCTTACTAGCTCATGTACACGATGCATAACTAACTTACTACGTGACTCATTTTAGTTTTACTGTGATCGCTAAAAAGGAAACGACTAAGTTTAATGTTAGTGTGTGTCATTATTTGCTGAAAATTTTTTTGATGTGTATTAGTTTGCATTTTTTCCTCAAATATTTGGTAGCCTTTTCGTTTTCAATTTCTGATAGTGACGTAAGAGGACAAATCTGGCCTAATATCAACTTTAACAAATCCAAAATTCTCATTAATTTTTTTAGAAATGCTCATGATGATTCTGGCATTCAGACTGACATTATGTTGTTGAGACCTATTTCTGTGATATAGGTTGACAAGTCGTCGGCAATGTTCTCTCCCTCACTTTCTCTTTCAGTCCCACTTCAAGGCGTTCAACACTATCGCAGCAGGAATTCCACTCTTTTCGCCAAGAGTCGATTAAAAATCCCCCTTGGTCTAAAACCATTAGCATTTAGGGGATTTTTAGCCCGCTGCGTCCATTCTTTGCATTATTTGGGGCAGGAATGGGCCGAATGTCATCGTAGCGGTTTCAACTCTGCAACTTAATCGAAAGTCCTGTTACATTCCCGTCATCGTAGTCTTTCCGCGTTGGCTGAAATGCCAAGTTTAAATAGTGCCGTCAACTCCTTGTCCACGCAGAAACATCACAGACGCCAACGTTTAATTTTTACCCCAAGTCCTTTAGGTGAATATTAAATTGAAAATATCTCCTTAAAATTCCTCCGGGTCGACGCGAAGAAGACAGTTTTCTTCGCTGGCATCGGGAAAATCGTTGAGAGATAGGCCTTGGTAATGGAAACATCGTGTTCCGCAAGAATGGAGCTGGTGCCTGGCAGAAAATTCAAGGGAAAAGAATCGAAGATTTATGCATGTGTGTGAATTTTTCTCTCCTTTGGGAATTGTCTTCATCCGCTCCTCATCCCCTCGGGGAATTTCCCTCCGAATCGATGATTTGCCCCGATAGAAAATTCAGATCATTACCTTGGTTCAATCGGGAAACTCGTTGCGAATCGGGATCCCGAGTTTGTTTTCTCATTCCGCGTGCTGCGGGTGGGGGCAGCTCCTCCTCGCTGTGGCTTTTGTATTCTTCGCAGGGCACGTCGTAAGGGGACGACGGAACTGGAAATGCCTGGCTCCAAACGGACGTGGAATCCGGAGCCAAAAAATGGTCCACGGGCGGAGATGTCCGAAAGTCACGGTTCACGCCACCGTCGTCCGAACCGCCGCAAACCTACGTGTGCATTTTAAACAAGAATGCCTGCATTTGTTTTTTTTTCCACCTAGAATAAAACCTTGAAGCCCCCACCAAGGGCACAGGATTCGCGCGTCTGTCTTCTCGAAAAAATGTCTGCGTACGACTCAGAGGTTCTCTTGGATGTCGGTTAGTAATATTTTGAAAACGTATTTTGTGGCAGTACGCGCTTAAGCGAGGCAAGAGACGAACTTCAGAGCTGCTGATAAGTAAATGATCAAACAATGTTGACTATCTCAGGCTTCACTTCGTGGAAGTTATGAATATCCATGGTTGGAATGAGATATATTCAGTACTTTTCCACAGTTTAAATATATTTAATTTCAACTATGGCTGAATAATCAAAGTCAAATACTAAAAAGCGTAATATCATCACGGCGAAAAAAGGACGCCAAGGGTCCTAGCATCCTGGCCACGAACATTACTGTGCGCAGCTTACGCGAACTTAGATTATATAGGTAACTAATTAGCCTTTCGTACAAATTTGTCGAAAATTTACTAAGTGTCATAAATATTATGGTCATTAACGGACGGTTCATTGGTGGAAGATTATGTAACGCAGCTACGCCCAGAAAGATAACGGAGGCAGATGCGTTATGAAAGTATCAACAGGTAGAGGCAAGAGTATGGTGACATAGGTAAGCTTGGATATCATTGGAAATATAGTGGGGAATTCTATCATTTCTGGCGTAAGTTTACGGCGTTTACTCCTAATTAATTCTAAATAATAAATTATTTGTTAATTCCACAGGAGTTGACTAGATTTTTTGCGTCTTATACTGTTATGGAGATAGCTGAGATCTACACGAACCTCTTTCTAGTAAATCTTTACAGAATTAACAAATGGTTTATTATTTTTCATTAGTAATAGTGAGGAATTGTTTAAAATGCTTACTTTGATTAGGTTTCCTATGGAAGAAACGAGTAATGTCTCAGCGAAGTTTTACGTGTCCTTAAAAGGACGAGACGTTTTATTGCAATACTCTGTCGTATAGGTTCCGCTGGTAACACCCATCACATCGTTTTCCTCTTATATATAGCTATTTTTCTTGGTACTACCATATCTCTCTGTGCATATTTTTTCCGTATAATTTTAACGCAGCGATGCGTCAACCCGGAAGACCGCGGGCTCGCGAAGAACGTATTGGTAATGAGAATGAGATGGAAATATTAACAGCGAACATACTAATTCCAGAATTGTTATTATCGGTCTGAGTCATAGTTGCTCAAACAGTTAAGTTAAGGTATCTATATTGTGGGTAGGGTGTTAACAAAGGGATCTTCAGCGGTGTGGTAGTCCCCGATTTTGGATTATAAATACCCTGTTAACAGTTGGAAATAATTAAGTTTACCGCGGAAGCCGTAAATTGGTGAAATTCCATTGAAAATAATGCCTCCGAAATAATCCAGTTGGAAATAATGCCTTGTGTACTTTTGAAAAATGTATCCTATTTTAAGTTGGAGATAGATATCATCAGGAGTGCAGATTCCAAGTCGCCTGAAATTCGATTCAATCAGCTCTCATATATCTTCCTCCTATTATTGTTTACCCTTTACTATTTGATATTTAAAAAAATATGATTATGTGCAACGAGAATATGCTTAGGGTTCTTCCTTCATGGTATTGACGTCGGGCGACCGCTGGGTGATTTAACTGTATTACTCACATAGTTAGATTTCTCTTTTAATCGTTGTAACTACAGTAGCTTCTTTAACTTTACCTTTGCGTTGAGCTCAATGTAAACCACAATGCCTGCTTGTTAACGGTAAAATGGTAAACTATTTGTTAATTCCACTGGAGTTTTTACTTCTAAAGAACCGGGTTTCGACGTCAAAGCGTCATCATAACGTGAAGAATAACGGAAAAACAGGGTATCTGGGACGAGGAGGGATGGAGAAGAGGTGAGGGATGGGGTTCCTGGGAATAGGGTGAGGTGGTGAGTAATTAGGTGAGGAAGGTTTAAACAGGACTGGAAGTTGGCAAAGGGGTTAGTACAAAAATGACAAGTTGTCCTCTCTTGTTTCAACCTGTCTCACATAATTACTCAGCTCCTCACCCCCCTCTTCCCAGAAACCCCACCCCTCTCCCTCCCCTATTACCGAACTTTTGTTAATGTAGTATGTACCTGGATTTTCCTAGTGGTATTTACGCAGCGTTGACGGTCACACGTCGAAACCTGCGTGGTTAACAAACAAAAACTCATTTAGAATCAACAAAAAGTTTATCACTTTATCATAAATTTGAGTAAATCTCGTCAAGTTACACCTGAAACGATAGAATGCCTGCCTAGTTTGGGATGCGCTAGTTCAATCAGAGTTCCAACTTCACCTCTGAGAATTTACCTTTGGATTGATTACTGGGGCAATTGAGATAACACGCCATGTATGGCGTATTGGGGGAAAGTTCACTTTAAATTATTTGGTGGCCTCGACTGCAGTTTGAAGATCAAGACTGGCAGCCGCATTTCTCAGGAACAAAACTTCGTGGCTCACTAGCCAGTCTTCAGTGTAACATCGTTCGCGCCGTTCAAATATAAAAGTCTTTCGTGTTTCTGCCATCCACAACTAGTAAACCACCCAGCAAGGTGACGTAGGTGCGTGCGGCAGGGTCCACATCAGTTGTGCATTAGAAAACGTTATTTGATCGCTAAAGGATTAGTAAAAACTCTAATATGGAGTGTAGCACTATATGGATCCGAAACCTGGTCCACGAGGAAGGATGATGAGCAT
>WURS02000018.1:1500967-1517251 GCA_011762765.2 Rhinocypha anisoptera
AACAGCTCGATACTCGATTTTGTCCATTTTCACAAAAACACTCACATCAACTCATTCAAACGACTGTTACATAACAATTGTGGGTCCAAAATGGCTGAAATTTTGGTGAGTAACTGTCAACAGATGAACAACGAATTCACTAGCTTTTATTTATGAGTTCTGCCATCTTCATGTTGAGGTCAGAAACTTTTCAAACCACTCTCGTAAGTGCCACTGATTTTTTTGGTGGGTACTCCCAGAAATGCCATGGACAATTTGGGAATGTTGCATGCCTTTATTAAAAAAATCGTTATTTGTTTATTTTTTAATATTGACTCATAGTCTCTTCAGCATTTGAAGGTAAATACTTCCATCCTATAGCCCATTTCAAATGACTTGGTATGTGAGACTTCTATTGTTTCCGTAAGCCCCCACTTAACTCTTGCGAGAGACGGGGAATTTGTGGAATGGGCGAGTTAGGGGAGGTATGAAAGATAGCTAGGCACTGCCAAATCTATGTAAATGTGTAAGTTACATAGGAAGACCACACAGCCATACTTTAAATACAGATATTGAATTCACAGAACACGTGGCAATACAGCAAGCATAGAGCAGATCTTTGCGGGACAAAAGCCAGAGTAAGACTGAGATCCCAAGAAGAGAAATTTCCCCATCTGTGCTCCTATTGGTTACCTCAAGACCAAATGACCGGCTTCAAGCTCCTCCTCCTGTCTGGCCCCCCTTCCCAAATGCCAAGTCATTTGAAATGGATTATAACATATGCGAAAATAAATCCATTGTTATTTCCAATTCCACACAATTGTTCTGGTTTAATTTTACATTTACACAATTAATATTATTTTTCAATTTTTACCAAAAAAATTGAGAAATTCTTGGTTTTCTAAAAAAATATTTTCTAAAAACTAAGGAAATATACACATTTTAAATCTGTATTCAATTAACTTTTACAATTTCAATATGTTACAGCAAATTTCATAATATTCTGCCACTGCCATTCTTACTACTGCCATAGCTACTATAATGATGAGGATTGAAATTGGAGCCATATTGCCATCTCAACGCCACAGCTGTGACAGATAGCATGCTAGCAACTATGTAGTATCTTTTCTGCCTTTCTTTCATCAATAGATTGATTGCAGCGGAAGTTGGCAACAAATTATGTCATTAGAAGCATAATACATGGAAATAACAACAATTCAAATGTATTCATTTTGGAGTCTATTTCAACTATTTTATCATTGCGTATGCAAGGAGAATAAAATCCTTCAAGGCACTTAAAAAATAAGAACATGCAAAAAGTAATACCTCCACACATATACAAAGTATAAAGTTGTTAAAAGAAAGTCACTTGATTTTAGGTCACCGTACATTGTAGTTTCTTAAATGTAGCTACAGAAGCAGTTTGAACTGAATGTCGTGCTTGGAAAATTCTAAAGGACATTTTATTATTTATTTGTTGTTTATTTTTTTTTGTTAACAATGCAGCTGAATATTTCAATTATCAGTCAAAATAAAAAATCCACCAACTTAACAGAGGGCGATTCAATTATTATGTATATTACTTACAGAACTATGAAAATATTGTTCCGACAGGTCTCCTCAACGATATATCGTCATTGGCAATCAAAGGGTTAGTGGTACTGATACCTTATTTTTACTGCACACTTTGGCTGAGCCTTCAATGTCTAAGCTACAGTGATGGACAAATACCACACATGCATTCAAAATGGGACTCTGCTGGTCTAGCAGACAACCACCTCTATCTATGCCATTGAAATCATACCAATCAGCAAGATGGCATTATGTAAACATCCCACCAAAAGAAAAATGGCATGCATACCTTCACTGACATTGTGGACCCGGCTCATGTAGCGTCCAATCCTCTCCACCGTCGGCAACTGCTTCTGATAGCTAGTGATTTTGATGGCATCCCAAAGCTGTTGTGTTATCTGTGGGCATGAGACTCTTCGACGGGACATGGCTAAAAATATCCTGCAACAGAATATCACCAGATGTGGATCTGACTGGGTGATAAAATATCAATCAACCAGAAAAAAGCACTATCTTTTGGGGTTAAACGAGTTTATTTCAAACCAAAAGTCTACCAATGCAGTACTGTAACATGAGAAGACAACTTAACCGAAAACTCATATAGTAATACACAAGAATAATAGGAAATTCAACTACTATACTTCACTCCAATGGAGAAAGTGGAGGCTGTCCTGTACCAGATTGGGGTCACACATGAGAAATACACAAATACCTTCCATTCCACATCAGTTTCACTATGTGACTTGAACAAAGGAGTGAAATTAAAATTTCACAGGGGGACAAAATATATTTGAAAAAGGATGCAGAGAGGATAATTTTCTAAAAATAATTATTCCAATATTCAGAGTCTATACTTGCATTCACAAAAAGCAACACAACAAAAAGAATGGAAATTAATACAGAGCAGCCTCTTTATCTTAAGTCAAGTGTACATGAAGGAATAAATTTTCCTAAAGTTGAGCCCATCACAACTTTAAACACTGAGCAGTTTGTAGCTAGGTCTGAGCCTGAATCACTATGATTGAATCCTATGAAAGACTGTTCTAAACAATCCTAGAAAATGCATTTAGTAAGTGTTAAAATGTCATTTGTACAGCTATTTTTTATCTATCATATCACCTGAATTATGACAACAGATGATTTTTTGTAAATTTTTTACAAACATTAAAATGTGAAAAAACTAAGCCCTTCTTTTCATACAAATATCCCCATAACTTCATGCAATAATGGATAAATCATTCATAGACTCATCCGTTGTCTAGTTGCAAACTTAGATTTAACAGGCACCTGATGAAAGGCCTCTAAGCAGTTTAGTATATTGAAAATAAAAACTTCTTAGAATGAAAAAAGAAATCATTATGGGCAAAGTATGATAAACCTAATGAATAAACTATTAGGGAGAGAGATTGATCTCTCCTGCATAATAATACCATTTATCCCTTTTCCACGTGGCTGTTTTTCCATCCAATAAAGATTATTTACAGCCAATCCCATTATATAAAAATATTTATATTTCGGAAATTCTTTTAAGTTGAGAATTTCACTATCCATAAACAAGGGACCAGAAATTTAAATAAGCCCATCCTGGAAAATTTTAAAGGTACTACCTTGTTAAGGGAAAAACTTCCTTAAGATGACTCCAGTGCATTAATAGCAAATTCTTGGTTTAAAATTCTACTGTTGACAGTGCTTTCAAAATTTGGTTTGACATTTCCCACCCATTTAGTAACCCTTTTACTTTAGAATGTGCTTGAATGCTGTTTTTTTAAACCTTGAGTTGATTTACTGCAGCATTTCTCAAACCTTCTGAACTAATGGAACCCTTACAATTTTTCCATTCTCTAGGGAACTTCTGCATGTATTTATTATGAATCACCATAATTCTGTTGAAATTCAACATTTTGACACGAGTGCTACATATTATTGTCATTGTCTTAGTAATGAGGCTTAATGAAAATTTAATTTTTTTCAGGTAATGTTTATTATTATGTTCCACTGTTCCTGCTTATTTATTTGCCACTGTCCATTATTATTTATCACAAAACCCTTGATATATCCTACAGAAGAAACCTTAATATATCCTATAGTTAAGAAACACTGAATTCCAGTATGTTAGTTATTGCAAGATAATTAAGAAAGATACAATGTTTACTTGTTCTAACCAGGGGTACAACACTCACAGTTAATATACATTCTGAAAACAACAAGGACTATTATTATTCTGAGACAGACTTGAGGACTATAGGGCCAACATGTGCACAAATCACATCCCCTCTCCGCACAACCCATCCCCATGCATTCCCAACTTTTACACAGACATTCCTTAATCACAACAATACTAAGGGAGATAGGATTATTTCCTTACATACTAAACATGACTTATAAAATGATGGAGTTTATTTCCACCAAAAAATTATTGAAATACTACATCATCAATTTACCTGATGATGAAGCTGAAGCATTGACATTTGTAGTGCCAGAATAAATTTTTGATAGATACAGTGTGTTCTTCATTTTACACAAAAAGAACGTCCACAAAGTTGACCCCTGAATTTAGAAACATGACACATTTGACTTCCATACTGCTCCAGGGAATTTTCCAATAAACAACTCTCTGAAAACATTACAACTGTTCCAAAAAAATCTGTGACGTATATTTGACTAAATTGTACTCTTTCGCTCGTATCTTCCAAACCGGATGTCATATATGCCCAGTTTTTGTTTTGTTTTGTAAAGCACGATGGGGCAAATCTTGTGGTAACAAACATTGCTGTATCTCGCACGGTTTGGGAGAAACGAACCATTTACTCTTCTCTTTACTCCCACCATGATGAAATGTATTAATCATGCCTACTAGATGAATGAACATTCCCAGGGATATTTGGTGTTTCAATCCCTAGATCCTAGTGTATGAGAAATGAGTATAACTGTTACGGATAATTTTTATCATGGGGCCTGCTACATTATTTAGGTATTTATTTTATACATATTTTACTATTATTTTCTTAATAGGAGTTCATAAAATAAAGTACAAAGATTATTTACCAACCTTTAGTACTACTGCAACTAATAAATAACATAACGCCTCAGAATGCCCAAGAAAGAGTCAGGTAGAAAAGAATTACCTTGATGTGGTTTGATAGGGTGACAGGTTATCATCATCTGAAATTTTATTATGTTGTTGCTCAATCAATGGTACCAAAGTTATCCCCTCAGATTAATAATGCAATTGACTACTTTTGTCGTTAGACTATTTTTTTAAATGGAGGACTTTATATCTCACAAGTAATAGTAGAACGTGTCATGTCCATTTACAGTCTTCATGAAATGACTTAGCTCTGAATTTCAGAATTCTCAATGAGTTTTGGCCAGTCCCTCAACCAGATTTGTGGAGATAAAGACTAGTTCCTAAACAACTCCTGTGAGAAATGGATCTATATATCTACCCAATATATTAATAACAAGCAATAACTAGTAATTTATTCGAATACGGGGTTGTACATAAAAAATAGATAAATACTTATACGTAAACTTATTAAGCATGCCATGCATCTATGGTTAATCAATACCAAAATAAATGCAATTGGAAACACTAATCCCTGGCCAATAAGATTTATAGACCCTCCACCTTATCAATTATTCCTCAGAACTGTCATAAATATCCATGGTATGACACAAAAAATAATTCAGTATTGCAACCCAGAGTTTTCAATTATCCTGAGGGAACAATAAGTTAATACTGATTGGAAAACTAAACATGCCGCTCATTAAATTGAACAAAAATCGTTCAAACAAAAATAAATGTTGGAAATTTAATAACCTATGCTTGCTTCTCCTGCTTTTATGTTAACTATATGAACCTGATGTGTGAAACGGCGGTTACACAAACCAACAACAAATATTTTCTTAATACCAGGTACGCTATATCATCAACGCAGGTGGCGACATTAGAGATCTATTTTTCAGAAATCATGCAATCTTTGGAAAGTCTAAATTCAACAGTGAAAAATATTTTAATATTAGGAAAGAAAAAAGCAAACGGAACAATGACATCAATTGTGGCTAAACACTATTGAATAACTTTCAAAAATCCAAACGACTAACATTAACAATGAGCCCGTAACATGCGAGTCTCAATTCCAATAAAATAAAAATTGGCCATGTCCATTTACAAAACAATTTTATACTAAAATTAATTTTCAACAAGTGCCATAATGATTCGGAGTTGTTAAGCCACATGCTAACGTCATGTAGGGCAACTAAATAGTTACACAATTTAATTAGAACAAAATATGCCACCATTAAGATGCAATGCAAACAGTGCACAACACCAGGGCCATGATACTAATACTACGCAAAGAGATCCACGTTTCACAGAAGGGTATGAAAAGGGCCCGATAACAGTGTTCGTTTTCATTCATCTTCCTAAGATTTCATAATTCACGATACTTCATCATCGAAATATATGAATGACTGTTACCACCCTACCTACTGCAAAAGTTTTAGTAAACAAAACAAGTTTGACTCGAGATCATTCTCAGTTGAATTAACGTCAACAAGAAATCCTCTGGTTTTAGTGTATGATAAACGATCTCAAACGGAATCCTTCATCTACACCTACAACGTAATCTAATTCAAAGAAATGGCTTTGGTATTTTATAAGCGTCTGAATGCATTACTACAACTTTGCTCCTTTAAACTTTTGTTAATTCAACTTAATATGTCAATCCAAACTCACCTTTTATTCATCGTGGCAACGTTCAATGATCTAGGTGTTCCTGTTGAAATATTAGGAATAATTGAAGTTAGAGTCACTTCATGAGGAACATATTCCGCCAGATACGATTAGGTGCAATAAACACACCAACACTATGCTACCCGCGAGTTATGAAATAAAAAAATCAACCTGTTCCTACAGCAAATCGAAACACGCAAAATTCTGACAAACAAAGAAAAATCTTCTTCCATAACAAAAACGTAGTGCAAAACTAAATGTGAACATAGTTAATGAAATATCGTCTGTTGACACCGAAACCCACCACACGGTACGTAAGAGAATTCACATACAAACATTTGTTAAATGACTTCCCAAAGCATATTTCACTTCCGGCAATTACAAGCGAAGGTGATTAAGGAGCGTAATCACATTCGCTTTCCTTAAAGATACGAAGCCATTCCGTTGTCGATTTATTGATCTTTGCGATCTTAGCGGAACCCTTTAAGTACAGCCCTTCGACACAAGAACAGCGGCGAGACAAAAGCACGAGTAGATGTTTACTGATTACTTAATTGTCATTCAAGCTTATCGAAAACGTTAATGCACCACATACATGCTAGAGTCTTAATAATAATAACACCACCAATTAATATGATAAAGTTTAGAAATGTTGACAATCATTCACATGAAAGTTTTACTTACAGCAAATCCTTTTCAGACTAAAATGGTTGACAAGCAGCCAGCCGTCTCGTAGTTCCATCAATTTTCACCTTATTGCAGCGCCGCGCGCCCTTCTTTGAATTTTGACGTATAATACCTTTAGAAAGCGATATTGAATAAAATAGCTAATTTAATCACAGGATAAAAGGATAAAAATAAACAATACAACATAATTTAAATAAAATTTATTAAAGTAAAAAATACAGTCAGTCTGGGCCATTTAGCTTCTCTTTTATGGCGTCAATAATATCCTTCCCATTCGTCCAACTGACAACTGAAGCTTTAATTAGTCCTGGATCATTTTCCTTGGCATTATTTATCTTCTTCTCTAGCGTATAACCAACACGAGGGAATATAATGTCTGGTGTATTCAGTCTCAGCGTAGGACAGAAATCATTTGCGCCATCACCTACGTAAGCAACAAATGGAAATTCTACCCCTTCCTTCAACCTCTCTTCTACGTAAGCCTCCAAAATATGTCCTTTGCACAAATTCTTGGTACTCATCTTACACCAATCTTGGTAATGGTACATTTCAATTTCCAGACAAGCACTATCGTTAAAACATGCAGGATTGGTGAACACTTTCGTAACACATTTATCAACCGATGAATGTTGCAAATAATCATTAATGAACACAGAGTTTGAGTCGGAAATTATAATAATTTCACCATTCACCTCGTGCAACCACTTCAACAATTCCTTCATTCCAGTAGTAAAAGGTATGTTTCTGACAGCAGAAAGAATGTCCGACTGAGTGGATTTACTCTCGTGCAAAAGCTGGAAGATTCTCCGCATATAGACTGTCCAGCCATCTGACTTGTACAGGCTACGAACCTCTTCTGTGAGTTTGTCATCTGGTAGAAGATTTTTCACCACAACGTCACTATTACCCTCAATAATGGTATTATCAAAGTCAAAAGCCGCCAGTAACCTCTTCATTGTCTGAAGAAAAATAGAGGTCAAAACTTAAGTTACGAAAGGACGTACCGTTCAAACAGAGATTATATTAAATACCTTGCTCATCGTTCTCATTTCAGTATATTTTACACTGTGATTAAGTAAGCAACCGCTCTTATAGGCCTCAAGAGCCTTGATAAGATATTTTTATCCATCGAAATAAATACGACAGGAGCTGTTGACTTTCAAGCCATACAAAACCGAAATGACACACGCCCCATGGAAGTGAGCAAAACAAGTTGCCAGGAAACGCAAGACATGTGTCGGACATTAAATAACAAAGTACAGCAAAAGAACACGTAAACCTTAAAGAAACAAGTCGTTATCTTCCAAATTTGCGAACATACCCCAACATCACCGTATTATGGACCTATACTGGCGCCACCAATGAAAATATGTAGAAAAATGCATAGGCGGGAGCTGGAGCAATGTGGAGCAACCGCCGGGATAGTGTAATTATGTCGTGTAGAAAGATATCCCGTGGCTAATAATATTCAGAGGACACAATTGCGGGTGACAAGTGATCTACGTTTCGCTTGTGTGTCAGGAGGAAACTTTTAGAATAAACTGATTGATACAATTTGAACTTAATTACTGCGCTGATTTAGAGTTGATTGTAAACAACACATTTTTGTCAACAACTGTAACGATACTTGGCGGCGGAATTGGTGCTAGGATGCTAGTTATTTCAAGATGTTATCTAGTCGTAATTGTATACTATAATTGTGCTTGGCCATTTAGTCATTGCTTACAATGTTTTTCATATTTAAAGTAATAATTATCTAATGAATCACTTAAATAATTAAAGAATGAATACTCATGGCACGACCCCTTCGCTAATTGTTTTGATCATTCGCTGAGTGATTAATGTGCAAATTCGTATCGCGCACTATTTACTCAACACTTTCACCACATGGCGGGCTGCCTGACAGCTATTTTAAACGGCTCGCTGCAATGCATTCACAGAGTACGCTATGGAGTTACATACTGCTGTGCATATTGGTAATAGAGCATTAATTGATTAATTGCTACTACTGTAACCCGTGATACATTGTATGGTTGTTTTTTGGCCAAACGCATGCCATGCCGTAATTGTCGTATTGACATTTTCACGGGAGTTTGCACCTTGAAGTCCACCACCCAATTGGGTCAAAGCAATATCCGCGCCTCACAGGTAAAAGGTATTGATATCCATAATAAATTCAATATAAAATGTCATGGTAAGACTAAGCAACTTTGTTCTTTTGTTTTAATGAAGTCTATATTGCTGAATATTAACATGCAGTCATTAACTCTTATAGTTTGCAGCATCATTTAGGTAATCACAATTTTGTCGCCGTTGGTATTTTCTATTTCTGAGTGCCAATGACTCATTTATTTTACAAAGGTATTCATTGACTATCGCTGTGGGTTTTAGTATGTCAAAAAATCACAGGTATTCATGATCCATCTATAAACCACGAGCCGATTTCAATGTTTTTTCTTTATTTGGACCTTTTCTTTTCCTCCTTCCACTTGGAACACCTCCAATTTTAATACTTTATCTAAAAAACTTTTCCTTTCTCTTACCTCTTCTTTTTTAATGCTGTTTCTTTCTAGGTCTTTCCTTGCTTCTTGGAACCAACCGGTAGTTTTTTCCCCAGTTATATTTGAAGATCCGCTTTATTAACCTATTGTCATCCGTTCTATATAAATGCCCAAAAAATAGCAATCTTCATGTTTTTGTTTCTGTAATATTTTCTATATTCTGATATTTTACTTCTTTATTTTCATGCTGCAGTTTTAAGTGGAACTATTTTTATTTTCCTAATGATCCATCTTTCTAATATTTCAGTCCTATCTAAATTATAGTTCAGTGCTTTGCTTTCACTTGCAAAAAGGCATACTGGCTTCAGCACTGTTATATGTAATATCTTATTTTAGCATTCTTGGATATGCACTTTTGTTGTAAATATCCTTAGGTACCCATATGGTATTTGCATTTTATGTAACTTTCTTCTAAAGCAGATATTTATAAACCATTTACTTGTATTACCACTCCTAGGCATTGGAACTTTTTAAATCCTCTATCTGACCATTGTCTGTTTTTAAGAATTTTGGAGCTTACTTAATGCTTGTTATTAAATTTTATAACAACTGTTGCCTATTTCTTCTAAGAGGTGAACTTGTATTGCTGCTTTTGTAAGGATTTCAGAATTCCTTGAGATATCAGAATCTGATTCAGTTTTGTAAAACTTTAACATTCATAATTTCTTTTATATATCTTTGGGAAATATCTACATGGTCCAACGGAAATTCTAGCATCAGATTAAGGAATATTCATGTTTTAGCTTTTCTTGGAAGATTCCTATATAAGGTTGACATTAATTTCAATCGAAACTCTTATGTGCTGTGTATTCCCCTACCGTTTTTTCTGTATTTTTTCTTTTCCTATTTTGGAATTAATTAAATAATCACCCATCAATAATTATAACATTTAGTTTTGAGATTCTTGATAATTTGTTTTTCAGAAGATCCTATAATTCTTCTGTTTTCTGTGGGTTCTTTCTGTTGTCTTCATTTATTAGTGCATGTCAGTAAATAACGGTGTATTTTTTTGTTAAAAGAGATTTTCTTCCTGAACTAGAGTTGAAATTTGTTACATTGTCTATTATTTTTATGGATATAAAAAATTAGTACCTAAAGGCAGCATCCCTTTTGCTGATTCTGTAACTTTGTGAATCAGTTACATTGTCATCTAAAAGTATAAAACTATTCTTTTTGTTTACCAATCGTAAGTATGCAGTGTATGTGTAAACTACCTATAAAAATTTCTTCTCAAAGTTAAATTTAGGAGGAATCCAAGAGTGTTCCAACTCCAACCTCTGATTGCAGATTAGGACTCCCCAGAATCCAACGTGTGGTACAATGGTGGATTCCTCTTTCAAGTTACCACCTGGAGTAGTGCTTTGTTTCTGCAGATTTTCCATTCTATAATTGTAATTGATAAACGGCTGGAATTAAATTTCCAGATAAGATAGGATCAATCGTTAGTCTGAAATGATTTCTTTTAATGGTTTACTCCACTAAGCTCTTCTGCTCTCTCTACCATTTTTTCCCTCTTTGAATGTCATGTACTATATTTGTTCTTGATATTGTGCTTTTTTGTGTTGCCTATTGTATTGGTGGATGTTACTATATGTATTTTTTTGATATTTCTATTATGTTATAAGTTATTGATCTTAATGCAGGCATGCAAATTTTGTATTTGCTAATTACAGTGTTGAATTGAACAGCCCTGGAAATGATTAAACTAACAGTAGTTGAAAAGTTCCATCTGGTAAAATTTGTATCTATCAAGATACCACATTTGCAATTGGTTCTGTGACTCTATACTTAAGTACCAGAGTGATAATAAATCAATTATCTTTGTACTTTTAAGAAAGTTGTGCAGGATATGATTATATCTAAGTGCTATTATGACAATGTTTGTGAAGGTAATGAGAACCTGAGCAACTTGTAGCCATTATAACATCCAATACAATCTTGTATTGTCAAAAGGAAATAAATAAATGACAATGAGTGAGAGAATTATGATTTAAACAATGAAGTAATTTATAATATTTGTACTTTATTTACAACAATGTATTTCCACTCACAAATTGTAAATAGCAAAATTGGCTCACAAAACATATTGAAAAAAATATTCCTGGTCCCTTTATCTTCAAATCAAAAAGAATATGCATTAATTGAGTAAATATCTTGACCTAAAACATTACAGCAGAATTTTATTGACAAAAGCCAGATTGAAACTTTGAGACAAGCTTAAGAATAATACTGCTTCAAGGTTGGTAATTGTCCCATTCTAGCATTCATTTTGCTCGATTATAAGCCAATAATAACAATGTCTTTTAGCCTCTTAACAATTTACTTATGATATAAATAGTTGACTATGTATGCGAGGTACAATGGATGGTATCTTACTGCTTCTAACATAAGTAGAAATGGAAAAACTATACTTCATTGCTCCTTGGTTAGATTATTAGCTACTTTTCAGCCATATCTAAACTGAAATTAGCATAGGCACAGTATAATATCACAGCCTCTTTATATACGACACTGCTGAAGAAGCATAACAGCTGTTTGTCGAAACAGTGTATTTGATGTTGATTAATTGTGCATGCATAAAAATTGGCCATTTCTACCTAAGGTTATGCTATAATGAATGTTAAATTACCAAATTAATTCCATATGTTTACATATTTATAGCTTTCATAACATATTATACTGTTTTATATTAATTGATATTAAGAAAAACAAGTGCAAATGTATTTCCATGAAGCTTACACTTTCCCAACAAGTAACATTCCAATAATGCATAATATTCTGTATGTAAGTGCGTATAACTGTCAGAATAAAAATTTACACTTGATATGCATCACTCTGGATTATAGTTGCCTAACTTTTTTTATTGCAGTGTCCATGTTAGTAAAGCCTCTGAAATATGCTTTGATTGTCCAGCGGAACAATACAGCATCCTGAAAATACCAGAACTAGTAATAGTTTTGATCAGGGAATTTAATGAGAAATGCTCATAAGAGAGAATATGGAAAACTGGATGGGCCATGTCCTCAAGAGAAGTTAATTGGGTCCAGTGGAAGTCACTGGGAAAAATTTCATAAAATTTAGAAATTAAAAAAATAGATGAAAAAGAATGCAAACAGAAGTATGAGACAGGACACAAAGCAATTTTGAAGAAAATAGACTACTTTGGATTGGATGGTATGTAAGATACTTTTGGATGAAGTATTTTGAGGTTATATATAATAACAGGGCAATGTACTAAAGTAAGTCAAATATTTTAGATAGTGAATATGTTAGCAGTTTATCGGATCTAAACAGAGTAACATCGGTTTCCTAAATAACTAGTCTAACTAAATAAATATTCATAAACTTGTAATTGTGCCTTTCATTTCCTCAGTATGATACAGGATAATAGTTGGGCAACTTATGCTAGGAAAGCAGCCCTAGCCAATGTGTTTATAACTAAGTTCACTGTGGAGGCCGTCACTTGGTGGAATTCCATGATAGAGTGATAATTTTTTAAATAACTGTTATATTTCCACAATACAATTTCTATTGTGGGAATATAACAGTTATTTAAAAAACCATTACTCAATGTGTTTATACTTTCTGTGTAATTACTTTTGTAAAGAAATATTCCCATTTATTTGTGCACAACGAGGATATTCATAATTATTCAACAAGAAACCATAATATTATCTTTTTCAATAGTTATAAGACACAGTTTTCATGCAGAAGTCCCATGGCCTTTGGACTGATTCTGTATAATAAACTTTCAATGAAAATTAAAGAATCAAAATAAAGGGAATCAAAAAGCAAATCATGTAACTGAGGATCTGTAAACATCAAAACAACCAACAATTACAGCTTTGCTCTTTCAAACTTGCATTTACTAGAATTCTGTATTTTCAGGATGGAATAATATTAGAAACTTCCTGGAGGTGCCTGATATATGTTGAGTTTTCATGTAATTCATCCAGTCCACATAAATACTTGTTTTACAGAATGAATGCTATTGCTGAAATCTATGACTGCTCCTTTCTACCTTAATCAGCTGATTGCTTCGTCTTTTTCTTTTTCCTCTTCTTGGGTCTCTTTCCCTTCCCCTTCTTCTTTCCTTCATCTTCCTCCCCCCCCTCCTTTTTCTCACCTTCCTTCATAGCCGGAGTGGCCAACAAAGGAGTCCTCACATAAGCATCGTATGAATAAATTTTGCATTCAACCCCAGAGCAGAATTCTTCACCACACTCACTGCATGAAAGTGCCCTTGTCTCCAAAATTCCTGCACGGTTCTTGGAGCGCTTGATCACTCCACCACCTGCCATCATGGACTGTCCCAACCGAGCAGAATAAGCCTGTCTTTTGTCTTGCTGGACACTTTGGAGGTGGAGTTTACCCATACTGACAAATCTATTGAAATGAAAATGAATGTATCACAAACTACAATAATTTCACACTAAAGCCACAATTACTAAAAATTTCAACTCCAGATTCTGATATTTTAAAATTGAGAAGTTTTCACTGAAGTAATGAAAGTCAGTCTAATCAGTTTCCAATACCACTGTGAACTTTATAGGTAAGAATTGAACTGATCTTTTATCAAGAATGAAGCAAATTAAATTCAGAGAATTTGTAAAGCAGCCCAAATCCTTTTCCTAACTTTCAAAGAAATTCTGGTGTCTTGTAAATAACACAGCTTGGATATACTATGTGATATTATTCACAGTAAAAATTCATCATTTAGGTATTTCATGGTATAAAGTTGAATGTTTTTGTTAATTTAGGTTATAAATATTAAATAGAGCCTGGAAATCCATCCCTATATGTGCAACAGCCACAATCATAACATTAGGAACAAAGGTAAACTAAATAAACTTTTACATATACTTGCAAAGACATAAATTTAGTAATTTGGGCATAAGACTTTTCAGTAAGTTACCAGATAAATTCAGAATGGTAAGTAAAAAAACATTTGCTAAGGTCATTTCCTCATGGTTGATATCAAAATCACTAATTTGTTAACTACTATTTAGTTTACAACAAGTAATACATTTTTTTGACAATAACACAATTTGATATAATTCCAAAGTCCTTGACTCGGTCATAGCCAGGATGTCAACTAGAATGTCAGAGGGCTTTTATAATTGTGTAACATATATTTTATTTTCTCTTTTGTGTCCCTTATTTGTATTCTTAAATGTAAACTTGTATTTGATAACATAAATAGTGATCTATTTTATTATGAATAAACCAATGATGTAACATCCTAAGTTATCATATAGATTAGTATTTAGGGCCCCATGACAATAGCATAATGCACATCAGTATGAGTGAAAATATGTACCACTTTCTCTCACACTTTCTATGATTCTTTTAGTAAAGGGCTAATGTAAGATAGATACACTGATAACCCACTTTATGTAAGAAATAAAGAGAAGGTTAACAATGATTTTAATATAGCCAAACCAATAAACTTACTTAGAAAACATTTCTTCTTCAAGTTTGATTTTTGGTCTTAAGTCAGTCAGCATTTTCCAGTGAATTGGCACAGAACATAGGTCTTCAAGGCGTATACTTCGCATGGATGGAGGCACAGGATTTGCAAAAGGAAAGTCACCCTTGTCTTTAGATTTCTTGCCGACCTTGAAACCACTCCCGCCCTTGTCCTTTTTACTCTGTTCAAATATGAAGTCGAGACATTAGGATCAATGTGTATAGGTAATGATTAAATGGACACGGAAAAGAAATAATAGGTGGATTTGAAGCACCCTGTCAAACAATCATCTGATTAAGAATACATATTATTTTCAGACATCAATATATAGTTCTTCTGTGGTAAAATATGGGGAACTATTCATATAGATTAATAATTAATAGAAAATAATTAAGAGTAATTTTGTATTTACCATGAATTCTGAACATAATTATAAAGATCATATTATACCCACTACCAACTTATCAAAGAAAACCTTTTGACTTTTTAACACCCCACTAAGGTCTTGTAAAGTTATGTAATTTATCAAAATATTTGTCACTATATACATTATAATGACAGAAAACCATGGTTTTAATTATCACTAAACCAGCTCTCTTACATCAATCTATCAATTTCATTACATTAAGAAGGTAGTGTATCAAGTAGAAGGATGGATGTGGAGTGAGAGATCGAGTGGAAGTAGAGTTGATAAGGATGGAGGTTAAAGAGGTGTACGTGGCAGGGCAGTCAAGAATTGGAGATAGATGGTGCCAACCCCTGACACAAGAGAAAATGGTGAAATAACAAGACTATTATCTCTTCTCACTTCTGCTATTCATCTCACCTCACTCAACCAAAACATGTCGAAAATTTTTTAACATTTTCTAACTTTTCTGTCCACATCATCATGCTAACATTTCATGTTCATATTATGACCATTTTGGTCTTCTTCATTGCCTGCCATCCTGTTTCCATTGATTTGATTTTTGATAGGATGACAGCCATATCTTTCTTCTCCCACTGCCAGGCACGATATTGACTCCAGTGAGTTGTATTGGAACCAACATTGAATGAGCGGATACGGACACCATCTTTTCCACTGGAGCAGACTCGACCTGGTATTCACGCATGGGCATAGGGAAACCCGTAAAACCTATGGATTTTGGCCAGGTATATATAGGGTCCGTTATGGGTCAGGTGTGCCCTGATTGTCTCCCTGGGTTGACCCCAAGGCCATTTTTAGGGCCATTGGTCTGGTGTTGGAATAGCCTCTTCCGAAGGAACACCGCGGAAGCCTT
>WURS02000018.1:1530823-1544549 GCA_011762765.2 Rhinocypha anisoptera
CGCTTTTCCCGAGTTTGCCACCTCTCCCCCGACCAGTCCTCCTTATAATTCGACGCGATGGGGTGGGGCGGGGGCGACCCCCCTTCGTCGCCGCCCCGCTGGCGGCGGTGACGAAACCGTCTGCCGACCCACACCGTCGTCGAAGGCTCACGGGCGTGATTTTATCGCGGTCCCCTCCATCCATCCCCTCCACTCGGGTGGAAACAGCAAGCTGCGCCTATTCCTTTAAGATGTGACTCGTCGTCATGTCGGTCTATTGATGGTCGTTTTGTGAATCTTCGTGGTCGTTCGAAGCCACGCCCCGAAGACGATTCGACGATACTCCATATTGACGTTCCACATTCTTTCGACGGACGTGTTGAGCATCTCGCTTCCCTAAACAGTGTCCTCAGTTCGCTGTTTGTGACTTCTTAAAGCACTCTCTCTCGTTATTTGCACACTCGCGCATTTATCTTATATTCTTACGAGCACACATACGTACCTTCCGTTCTATATTTTTCCTTTGTTTTTATTCATTCCTGAATCGAAAATCACTCCCGCTTCTTCAAATACCAAGTTTCTGACCCGTTCTTTTCTCCGTTACGGGCCATTATTTTTACAATAATTCCCTAAATACGTCAAATGTCAAACTTTAACTCTCCGTCCGATGCTTTTACAAGTTAAGATATGTTCATTGAGCAGTTAAATTTTTCTTACATTTAATACTTTCTCAAATGTTGTCATTGATTTTAACTGGGATTTCTAAATAATATCCTGATAATATTTCGTCACGACTTCCTTTCTACCTCCCTCTCTTAAATCTTCGACCTCTTGCGACTCAAACATTAGACCATGACCTGCCTAACCCTTTCCATGTCAGAATCCTAACAGCCTTAGAACCAAGGACGAGAAAGAGAAATTTCTTCCCCCTCTTTTCGGTGGGCGCTCCCGCCTCCCCCGTCTCGTCCCCTCTCTACATACCAGAGGCCCCATATCCTCACCCCCTACCCCTTCTACTCCTTAAGGGAGGCTTTCTTTCCCGTGACTACCTCTTTCTTTCCCTCGCACCCTCTCTCTTCCTCTTCCCCCATCTTTCTTCCCCTCCACATCTATCCATTGCCTTTCTCACGACGTCTCTGTCGAGGCTTCTGCGTATGAGGGGGCAATAGTCCCCATAATATATCTAGATAAATGAGAGAGAGATATATAGATAGTCATATTTTTCGATAGAGCCAAACTAAGGCGGAAGAGTAGATAATGAATGAACCCTTAAACATTATATACAATAAGTACACGAGAAGGGAAGTATCTTCGGAAGAAGAATATACGCGTTTCTGTAAAAAAAACAAAATGGTGGACAAATTCTTCCGTACGATTAGGTCGAGGAGCACAGAATAAAATATTTTGATAAGAAAAATACACCAAATAATGGAGATGAAAGGAAAAGCGTAATTATGTGACTACAAATTTGGACTTCGAAGAAGCAGAAGTATAAAGGCCAAGCGATACTTACACTCAGACTCATCTGAGAGAGGAGATTGAAAGAGACTAGACAACGTTTATTGGGTTTGTGGATCTGGGAAAAGCTTTAGACTAAATGGAATGGAACATCAAGCTACGAATCATAAAATGTAACGGAATGCACTTTGGTGGCAGAAGATTGATGATTGCTCTATAATGGTTGTATGCAGCAGTGATATGATTCCAGAGCAAACAGAGAAGGAGTAAGAATAAAGAAAACATTAAGACAGGGATGCTCATTATCGCCGACTATCTTCATGGTTTATGTAGAGGAAAAAATTCTCGAAATCAGGTAGATGACGATTAGTATTGCTAGGGTACGTTTATTGTAGAAGCGATTAGTATGCCGAGGACTGCAGTTGACATTTCCTTAATGATAGAGGAGAAAGAATATTCAACTAGGATATTAGCGAGAATGGAAAAACCAACAAAAAAATACAACCTTGAGAAAAAATAAAACAAAAGGAATGATTGCAGCCGGACCAAGGGAAACTATTATCAAATTAAGATAGGGAAGGAACCTATCTGGCTAGTGGAAGATTTTATGGCAGTTTAAAGTGTTAACTTGCATCGTCGGTTAAGACAAAGTTCAAATCACGAAATGATAGAGAGAATACCAAGCGATGGTCGTCGTTGGGGCCTGAATGATGTTTCTATTAACACGAAGCGGCCGATGTGTGCCTGATTATTCGGCATTCGCCGTTCCTCCAAGTTCTCCGCAACTGATGACGCCAACTTTAAACTGACCTTCCCTCAGTAAAGGTTCGAGCATCAGAAATTTCCTGCTGCCGGTCGATTCAAGCTAGGGTTCTTTTTTCCTCTTTAAGAATACCAGAAGACGGAAAATAAGTACGCAAGGATGTGTAAAACCATGAACGTCATTACTTCGTGTTACAATCCAAAGTTGATTATCCAAGCACGAAGCATTGACGGAATTTCTTAACAAAAGTCCGTCCCGCGATGAACTAAACAATCGACGACGGGAAAGGTATTTGCCGAGCGTCCATTGATAAAAGAGTCGAAAAAAGCCAAAGCCACCGCGGATGTGGACACTGAAATGTGACCACTGACGTTCACACGCATTCCGAGTTTCGTCTTCCACTTTGAAGAACATTACAGCGCACGTTAGGTGGAAGATTTCATGTATTGGAAAAAGTTATTAATAAAATACGCGCACATAAATGTCAATTTCAAAATTTAAATCCTATACTTTAAATTAACAAAAATATTCACTCTAATGTTGTCATTGTGTTTCTCAGAATTGAACTAGTAATGTGATGAGTGAATTTCGATAATTGGGCAGTTTTATGTAGCAATTAATATTAAAACATTTAAAAAAAACAAGTAATCGAAATAGTCTTCTAATATTTAAGCAAACCCTAAGCTGATTCGTTTTAATTTTAAAGTTTCCAAAATGGTCTTACTTGAAGTATTAGATCAAAACCGTTTTGGAGAGCTATTTTAATAATATGAATTTCTGAATTTCCTCATCAAACTGCAGTTCGATTGTGAAATTAACGGACTTTACAATTTTTCCATGATGGAATTCCAATTTTCCTAGTCTTCAAATATAGTGGATAGTTATACATCTTAGAATGGGCAATTAATTGAATAAAATAATTAGTTGCCTTATTTGATCCATGCCTTGCCATTAAATTAGTAAATGGTGCATTGTCAAATTTCGAAATTTATTTACAAATTTCAAACGCTTTTATGAATTTCTCTTCGAAACCAAGGAAATGTTCAGGTGAATATGTATGTTAAACTAGTAAAAATGAAGTAGGATGGAAATATTCCTCACAAGAAAGGTAAAAAAAATAAATAAGGGTTAAATAATAAATGATCACATATACGAATGTACTTAGCTTAGCAAAAGTCGGCCAGCTCCAATTGACGTAATTTATTTCAAAGTATATTAGCGGAAAATGCTTCTGACTCTTGACTGCGGATTTCCTAGGATTCACTGGGTTTTTGCAAGAGATGACTCTCGACGAGAATTTGAAAATGGTTGAAATTATACAGGTTTTGAATATTACATTTAAGTAACAAAGATATGAAGTTACCCATTTACGTATTTGTCCAAATCGTCTTTGAATTGCAATTCTAGTAGTAGTAATTTTATTTTATAGGGTGCTTCGACGGCTAAGGTCATTTCGCACCTCTTCGTATCATAGAAAAACCCATCTGGACAAACACAACATCCATGCACCGGGCGGGATTCGGAACCCGCAACCTTTGGGTTAGCTTGCGAATACGCTACTCGGCAGGCTGACCCGGTCGGCAGGAGGAATGTAGATAGTGAGTAATTAGCTCGAGAGGCCCTCGTCAGCTGTACCTTGAGAGATGGGGTCATCAGGACAAGAGACATGTCAAGGAGATGCTTGAGAGAGAGAGAGAGAGTTATGCATCAGAGTGTCAATGAACATGGAGCTATGCGAGCCGTGCCTCAAGGGAAAAGCTCATTGACTATCATTTGGGACGAGAAAGAAAGCATCAGAAGAGTTGATGTCAGGTGATGTTTGCGGTCCATTTGATTTTTCGTTCCAGAAAGGACGATATTTAGTCGTCTTCAAGGACAGCTACACTAAATACCGATACATCATTAAGAAGAGAATCGTATTAATATCAATCAGAAAGCGCAGGCGATGAAAGTGTTGGAGAGATTCAACTTCGCAGAATGCAAGCCTATATCCACACCAATTTTGAAGAGTTCAATGAATTCAGATTCGGGGAAAGCAATAAAAGTATGGAATTAGGTTTAAAACGCTGTTAATGTAAACCAACCAGGGAAATTGTTGAATCTATAAATTATTTATATAAATGCCAATTTGAATTAAGAAAATAAATAACACTTGTAACAGAAATAACGGAGGAGTTGTCATGGAGTTGTTGATAAATAACAAAACAGAGCAAAAATGAGAAAGAAAAGGACAAAAGAGAGGATTTGTCACTGATGAAAATTAAATCTTTTTATTAAAATATGTGTCTGAGTTGAGTTGTTCGTTCGAAAACTCACTGATAATAAATAAAACAAATCCCAAGATTTATTATAATAAAAAACGACTTCATTATTATCAAGTCAATGTAACACCATCCTTATCAAGTTAATTGTGTTTATGTTTTTCATATAGTGTAGGAAAAGTGACCGATTTTTCCCGCTCCCACGTAGGTAGTGAATAAAATTTAAACATTTTTCGAGAGAGGTTACGTGACAACACATTTTGGGAAATCAAGAGGGGCAGCAACCGATGGTGAGTGAATCGAGGTCGTTTATAGATACGAATGATCCAATCAAATTCAACACTTTACCCTTTTATTTACCCTTCCCCTCCGCACCTGACTGTCACTGCTACAGCTGTACTCTTTCGCCATGCGGCGGCGACGTAGTTTAAGGATTGGGAAGAATTAAAAATGTTTCGTGCAACAGAATTTCCGAAAAAAGCATGTCGGGTGGCCAACATTCCTTAAGGACTGTAACTAAAAAAATTCCTCATTGATGCCTCATAGACGCCGACCATAAATCCCAATTCAAGCAAACAATAATCGATAATAAAGACCAAAACAATTTAACTGAAAAAAAGAGTATCTTTGTCCGAGGAGCGCCCATTTCCTTAAGTATCTCATATTATGTAAGTCCGATAATTATTCTTCCATTCCGATAAAGAAATCCAAGTCCGATAAAGAAAAGTCTTCCAATGCAGAATAAATGTCAAAGTCTATGGCAAAAATCATAATGAATAGTTTGAAGATCGAGAGACTTTTCCGAATCCTAAGATACTATCTAACATCTGAGGGAAGTAAACCCCGTTTTAAAAATTAAATTGGTCAGCTTTTTTGGTGTTACCTTTTCGTTATGAACCCATTGAAATTAAAAATAAATTTTTCGAGAAAATCTTTTTTGTTGATTGTTTTATAACCAGTGCAAAATGTTTAAAAATAATAAAAATATATATTTTATTTCATGGTGTTGTTTCAAGTCTGGTCGGAACTTGTTACAGTCTCTTCAGACCGGGACGAAAGATATATAAGGGAATGGGAATGGAAGGATAGAAGAGAGATGAAGGACGGAAGAGCCTTCACCTTTTTTGATTTTGTCGTGTTCCTAAAATTCCTACTAATACAATTTCAACAATCCACCACATTATTTTCAAATATTCAAAATAAATCACACAGTAAACTCCACTTTTTTTTGTCAGCAATTTTATTCATGTCCGTTGATTGCAGACTTCCTGCAGAGAAGTATCACTCACTTCATAATTTGAGGCAAATACGTGATTCAAAGCCCAAATCGTTGGTGTTAAGCGAACTTTGCCATCTGTTGGCCACTGCGAGTACTATTGGGGAGCGTCAGTCTTTCGTCTGCAATTACGTGTTCCAACAAATCGAAATATATTTGAAGAATGCTCAACTAAGAAATAAATTATCCTAATTAGACAAATTGAACATGTTACTATTCCCTTTATCGATTTTAAATAAACAAATGAGTGGAGAAACGTCTTCGAACAAAACCTGTAAAAACATCTACTTATTGTTAGTATAACTTGGAAAGCCACGAATAACGTTACCGAGTTTCTACATGTGCTCTAATACATAATATATTTTAAAACTTTATTTGTCTTACAAACATCTTAATTGTTGCTATTACTTTCGCTGACGTATCTCACCTATTTCAAATTAAAATTATTTCAAGTAAATTAATAGGACTATAATCTCCTTGGAATTATAGAAGAGAATAATGACGTGAACTTATTTCTAAGAAAGCTGAAGGTCACATATTTCTATTAAAAATTCTCTTAAACATTATGAATGCCTAATCCTTCAAAATCCAGACTTTTCCAAGCGCAGCACTTGAATTGAAACAGATACAGTAAATCTCGCGTCACGCATCAAAAACCGGTCAACGAATACGAATCTTCACTCAAGCGCCACCATACGGATATCTAACGTACTACGACGATCAAGCCCAAAAAATTTGTGATCGAAGTATTCCAATGTTGCCATTAGCCAAGAAAAACATTGTAGAACATTATTAGTATTACAATTAACGTTGGATTTTTCTCCTATGCAGTGTTAAACAAATGTTTGATGAGTTCTCAGGCGTTAATTCAGTGCCTTTGATGACGTATCATTATCATGCAGACGATGAGTGAACGTCTACTAAAAAGTTATTATATTACCGTAACGTAAACATAATGAGGTAGGTAGTATGGTGGTAATGAAATTATGTGGAAAAATAGGAGCATAATTATTTATCGAGCATGTTGTCACGCTACTGAAATATCTCACAACGTTAATCGCTTGAAATGCAAGCACCGAATGGCGTTCATCTCTGACGCCGGAATCAAAATCGAAAACAGTTTAATTGATAATAACAGAAACACCTTCGGCATAAATTAAACCAATATTAATATCAGTTTTAACGATGTGACTCTAAGAGTCACTTACCAGTCTTGTTGGAAGATGCATTAACAGAACAGCAGACTTCAATAGTCCCGCTGATGTAAGTGCTGGTTTTGACTGAGTTAGTATCTACAGCGAGTGAAAATGGCGGCTGATGGTGAAGCTTCTTGTGTTTGTGACCCAAATTTTGCAGTGATTTGCTCCTTCCTTGACCGTTTCGCGGAACCATGTGGGATTATTCACCCGGATTTCGCAGATCTCCAAGACATGCTGGAAAATTCGCAAGAAGGTATGTGTGCTTTGTATACTGTTTTCTTCTTCGTGTTGACAAAAGATTCAATGGTTATTTTGTTTGGTTCGACTTGTCCGTTAGATTACGCTGACGGCTGGCTTCGTTTGGTCTGTTGTTGTCATCAGACTAGGAAACTAATTTTTGAACTTGAGCAAGTGTTAATTTTGTTTTTTATGCATTCCGCGAGTACTTTATATATGTTTTTGACAGAAAAATTTACGGAATACGCCGCAAGAGTAGATCCGATCGTGCTGCCGCCCGTATGACGCTTTCATTTATATCTCCGAGAAACATGTAAACAATTATGCTGTGCTTTCGTTAGTGATGTGTTTATCATTTGGGGTGTTTTGCAATTGGCGAAGTAATGTTTATCGGAGTATAGTTCAATAAACGGATTTGCAGTGTGTACTGTGTTTGGTAATCCTTGTCAAATTAAAAAAAGTGTCCTGGACATTTTATTACATAGTAACGTATATATCAGGCATGGAGGTTTAATTTTAACTTCATATATCAATGGATGAGTTCCCTTTCATATTTTGAAAGTTGGCTGCGTGATCCTTGTTGTATTTAGTAAATATTGTTTTTTTCTAAGGAAACTCACAAACGCCATCCAGCGTTCAGAAGGCCGAATTACTTGAAGAGTACTTGTACGCTTTTTTTCAATCAATACGAATCGTGCAACAGATTTTTGCAATTCTACCATTTACTCAGTTATATGTTTATTTCACTTTACATTACATTTGTTTCCTGTATCGGTAATTGTTTCAATGATAAATCTTAAGAACTTCGACCGGAAAGGCATGTGTTGAATATCGGTGTAATTCGAAGTTTGTTTGGGTATATGAAGGAAGCTTCTTCCAAAAGTGAAGGAAAATCAGTCTATTCACTCTCATCGGTGAATTACTAATCAAAGGTGTATTAGTGGGAGTGCCAATGTTTAATTAATGGCGAATCGACTTTTATATAATGTATTTACACAATATTTTGTTGATGAGTTGAAGTTAGATTTTGTTTACACCCTTTTATTTCAAATACCGTGATAATAATTTTCAAATGTAAAGGGCTATTCGATAGATTTTCCATTAAAGAACAATGTCTTACCAAAATATACATTAAATATATACGACACTATGATACGATATTGTTAATATCTAGCAGCAAAAGTACTTGTTGTATGTTTCTCATTGAATTAAGTCACCCAAATTTGTATCATTCATGGTAATGGTTACCAATTAGCGATACCAGTAGAAAGATTTGTGTATATGGCATTTCTTTTAAGGAAAAAAAAATATTTTTGTTTGATTTTGGATTTCATGAACCCTTAGCATTTTACAAATTTGTAAATAAATAATAGACCAACCTACGGGGGTTGGTTAAAAGTACCAGTGATTTAATACCTACTTGCAAACATTTGTTTTAAATTCATATCTTGTAGTTTCATATTGTTTCACTTTGTTTAGTTAAGCAATCTAATTGTCAGTGAGCATTATTAACACCTCTATTCTCCCACCAGGTCATAATTAAGTTTATAAATATATGTATCCCATCCTTTAAATATCCCATATCAGGACATTGGATTGTTTGGTTCCTGTTAATGTCACAATTTTGCAAACATGAAATTTTCCCTCTAATCCCAAACAGTAAATAATTATAGAGAATAACTTTTACAGATTTTGGGTTTATGTAGGGAAAGGAACATATAATTAAAGAAGATTTAGATTATTACATGCTATTTTGTGGAAAAGTGCTTCATCTTCTTTCATTATAAACAATAACATTTTGATGGGACAGCATGGAACATATGGATATCCATAATCTATTAACAACTTTATAATATACACAATTTAAAAAAAAGTGGAAGTTACAAAATTGTTTTTCTCTTTCTCAAAGTCGTCTTTCTAATTCTGTGACTCATGTCATCTTGGTTAGATTAAATTCCCAAAGAATTGTAATGGCGTCAAAAGGAACTTGGGTGGAAAATCCATTTAGGTCTGTATCACTTCTCATGTTCGTTGTCGCAACACCCTTCCTCTGCCCTCCACTCGACACCACTGAATTTTTTTCAGCACCTTGATTTGTAATTATAGAGTATCCCTCTTTCATTATTTTTTCACCTCAGTTATCCAAAAAAAAACTCATGTCAACTGTCCCAGGACTGCAAGTTTAAAAGAGCTACACTGCCAATTTATCTTTTTATTTTTAATTAAACTTTGGATGACCAGTGTGCTAATGTGTGAATTTCAAATTATAATATTTTCCATTTGGGCTCCTCCATTAATCCCTTTAATTATGCATTTACTTTTCCATCAATAGCGTAACCTATAAGTTTCATTAAGCATTCTCGTTCAGGCTAGAAATTGGCAATTATTTTGCAAACTTATTATTTGAATAAACGACTTCTCCATTGAGGAAAGAGTTAATCTAATGTCCTCATCCCATCCATTGGATCCTTCTCGGTAGACACAATTACACACTTCAATTGGTGCATTAGTGATATTTTTTTCAATCAATATTTGGTCAAATTTAAATGCATTCCCACTTTATCCTCCCATGTTATGACTTAACTGTTCCGCATCTTACTTTTTTTTGTCATCTTCTTTATTGTGACATCTTCATTACATATATTTCCAAGTTTACGTTCTAAATTTCTCCTATAAATTAACCTAATTGTTTGTCGGTTTGCTGGATTCTTTATTCTTTTCCGGAATCTTTTTATTCAACCAATGGACTAATTGTATTTAATTTTGAAATTACTGCCTATATTATTGTTCTGATATTCAAAAGAACTCTCTTTTCTTTCAAGTGTAGTAGGTGTAGAGTAACAGGTTAGGAAGCAAGTGTCCATCCCATTTTCCGTAGCACCCAACTTGACTTCAGGCACAGGTGTTGAGCAATTATTTCAATCCCGTCTGGGAAGTTGTCAATGAATAAGTTGAAAATATCACGGGAAACCTCGTTATATGATCTTATATGATATGATGAAATAGTAGTTTACACTTGATAGCAGAGACCTTGTGAAAATCCATAATGGACACAGGATAAAACAAAAATTCTGCTTTTACACCGCTATGTGCAGATTTATTTTTTACATTGTTTCACTACATTGTAGCACCTGTACAATGATTCTATGTTGTAGTAAAAGCAGTGGTAAAATCTAAATCTGCATATTCGTTAGAAAATCATAGTTTTTATCCTCTTGCGTTGCTGTGATTTGATTATTCCGTTTAAAACCGCAAGTGGAGTCATGGAGGGGTCAAGTAAAATTCACTTAATAATAGTTTATTTAGTGTAGGCAATGCATTATTGCATAGTTACAGTTTTGTTAATAATCAGTCGAGAGTTAAAATTATGAAGTATGCATAGATAAAATGCATGAGCAGAGTATACATTATGGATAAATAATACGACCAATTTGCTATTAATTATTACATATGGGAGGAAAAATTTTACTGTACATACATTTGGTTGCATAGAATAATGCACAGCACATTAAACAGAAAGTTTAACCTGGGCAAGTTTAATACAAAGTGCAAAATACTGTTTAGCCAAAGAGGGCATATGAAATTAATGGATAGTATCGTTAAATTATGTAGTCCCCAGGTACTCACAAGGGCATTTTAGATGTAGAGTTTTAATAAGTCTTTGGGACTGTTGACTGGAGATAAATGTATCGGTGGGGGTGAGCACAAAAAAGCATTGTAAATAAGTTGGGATATTTGAGCTTAACCACATAACCAAGAAGATTGAAGATTGCTATCCCATACTAATGCGCCAGTATATTGTCAGTCATGACCAGAATGAAAATTGACTTTCCACTGCACATGGAGGTTACTTTATTAATTCTTCTTTAATAAGTTAATTACTGAAAAGTTTCCCCAAAGTGAATGAACAAATGGGTTTCATCATTTACGTTCACAAGTCCTTGTGGCATCTTACGGTGTGTGATGTGCCTGAATATGATGCACAGCTCTTGATATGTCTCTTCTGTAGTAACAATGTTCTAATTTCCAATAAGAAAAAATAGCCTCAAATTATTTTGGCGGTTATTTCTTTTCTCCTTCTGCAGTTACAGGAAGATTTACACCGAAAAAATCATTCACTCAAAAAAGACAGTCCCATATGGCTCATCCAATTGATGTGACTTAATTGCTTGCTTAATGATTTTTAGGAATATTTGTACCAGAACACCAGTTATAATTTTTCAAATGATTTTTCTAGGTAATATATTTTTCTTTTTCGTCAAAATAAAAAAAATTAATAAATGAAAGTACTCGTTTTTGATAGCTGAAGTGTTTCACTGATCCTAAATTGAGACCTATGGTCTCTGAAAGCCATGCTTGGTGGTGGGTAGGGAAGCCAGTTCCTTTCCCACCCCTGGGTTTCCACATTACTCTGACATACAAAAAAATCACCTCTTGGATGATCTGAAAATCTTCAGATACATCACCGTCAAGTATTTTAACTTGGAATCCTCTGGTCATTTTCTGGGAACATTACTTTATATGGATACCACACACCTTGTTTCCTTCATGAGGAATGAAATATTATAGGAAAGTGGCTCAGTAGATGAGTCATAGAAAAAGTCAAACGTTAGAAAAGATGAATAAACAGTTCTGCTGTGTATTTTACCTTTGCTGAAGACTGTGATGAAGTCCTTATTAACTTTAGATTGTAATTTTTCCCTCCTCTGATGTGTTTCTTACCAAAACTGAATTTTTTGTACTCTTATTAAAGCGTTATGCACATCCTTTTAGAGGTAATTTACCAATAGAATATTTCAATGATCCCTTGGAACTTATAATGTCATGGATAACCTTCTAGCTCCTCAAACACTGAATAATATAGTCCTTTTTTTTTGAGCATTCTTTCTGATTTCCCCTTTCTTCGAGTTCTTTCACCTGAGTCCTACAGTCTCAAGTAACCCTTAATGCCAGCATTTTTGTACCTAAAGTAATTGAACATTTGCCTTCCTCTGCTTTAATTGCAGATGGAGAAAAGAAAGAAGATCATGTCGAGAAATCGACTTCTTTCGATTCCCAAGCAAAATAATGGAATCTGACAAAGTTACTTTGAAAATACTGCAAAAGTTTTGAACATTCAAAAGTACCTGTAGGATTCATGAATTAGTATAAAATTTTAATTCAAAGATAGGAGAAAATTAAATGGACTTTTCCGCATGTCACATTATACTTTGGTTGCTAAGGCACTTTCTTCATTCTGTGTTGAGAGAGTAACTCCAATCTAGCCTCACTCACTCAAGGACCAAGTTTTCTAAGTTTCCAAGTAACAATTTTTTTACAATATTTTTCCATATCTTTAGTGTAATCCTTTCAGAACAAGCTTCCATTACAGGTATACACAAAGAATTCCAGGCCTTTTTTGATTTGTAGATTTTCAAATAAAAATCATTAAATATAATCTACAATGTATCACTATTCTGAAGCCAAAGTTTATTGTATGTACTCTTTAATCCCACAGCAAATACGCCAAAATTAAATTTCATTAAATTTCAGAAAAAAGTAGTTTAAAAAATGTATGTAAACATTTACATTCAGTTTATTCACATTGCCATTACAGTTAATGATCATTAGCAATATTGTTATGATTATTTAACGATAATATTTGTTAACCCATGACCAATTTTTATGATCATGTAGTTTCAATATTTACACTTTATTTTTTTCATTTTTAAATTTTTTAATTAGTGTATGTTATCATTTAAACTTTATTATTTGTTTTATATTCTTCTCCCATTCCTCTCCCACGTTTTATTGTATACACCTCATTTTTTTGCTTCAGTTTATATGTTTCACTCCTTTTGCTGCACCCACAAACAGTCCTTTCTCTCACAGGTCATGTTTTTGTGGCATCAAAGTCTTCTTCCAAAAATCCTCTTCACTCAGGTACCCTTTCTTCGTTATATTTCTCAAGAGGTCACACATTTCCTAGATCTTCAGCAATACTAATTGTAATAGGCAAAAAAGAGAGCTTTTTTCTCACAAGGGAGATCTTCTTTATAACCTATCTAATGATTTCATTTGAACAAATTCTTGAAGTGCATTTTCAGTAGTAATTCGTTGTCTTTCGTTTTCTGTATAGCATGGGACCGAATAACCATGTGCTAATGCCAGAGCTTGGTAACCTGTTATGGTTACTGTTAATACCATAATTTTGGATGATTACCTGGTAACTAATTTTTCTGTTACCTGGTAACAGTAAAATAATGGTACCCGGTAACCATAAAAAGCTTTGTTACCTGGTAACCTATAATTTAAATTTGCAGGTAACCATTTACCCGGTAACCTAATTTCTGAAAATAATTTTTCTTTGCGGTTGATGTTTTGAAATTTTTTTCTATTTTTAGACCCAACATAAACAACCAACCAAATTAATGCCATATCTTCTGGTATATGACCCTCGTGTTATCTACACTAAAAATATGGAAAATTCGTAAATATAAAAGTGCGAGATATACAACAGAAATTTTCACTAAGTCGGAAACAAATGAAACTCACGTCACATATATCACGGAAG
>WURS02000018.1:1603632-1614753 GCA_011762765.2 Rhinocypha anisoptera
AAAGAAGAATAAGGTGGATAGGACACATCCTGAGGCATAATGGGTTCATGAAGAATATAATAGAAGGAAAAATAGAGAGGAGGGCCCCTCAAGGAAGGCCGAGGGACAGATATAGGCCAAATTATAAGAGACGTTAGAAGGAAGACCTACCAAGGAGCAAGAGAGCTAGCACTAGATAGGAAGGAATGGAGGGCTGCAGTCAACCAATCTTCGGATTGAAGTACTGATGATGATTAATATATTTATATAACATTATTGAGTCTCTTGAGATGAAATGACTTGGGAATATAGAGAGTGACATATCTCCTCATAAAAGTGGACCGAATGCCAGACTACAGCAACTTTCCAGTAACGGAAATAATTGTGTTGGTTGCTGTGGAAGACATGGCAACAAGAGAAAAAACGTCTCATATGTATGTATACAGTACAATAAATACATGCATAGCACTCATTTGGTTCAGCATACATGCTAGATGAAAAGACCTACAATAAGGGGATATGCCCTGATGCTACTCTGCAATGCACAGTAAGACTATGCAGAGACTAACAAAAAGTTATGCAATTCGCTAGTTTTGTTTTATTTATTTATGATTTTTTTCTAAATGTCTTTTTAGTTGTCTCCAGTATGTATAAATCGTAGCTTCATTAAAAAATATATTACTTTTGTCTAAAAATCAAAATATCATTGCTAAAAAAATATTGTTCAATTTCACGACACTGATATAATAATACATATTTATTTTTCAGGCAATGTAATAAAATTGTGTTATTATTAAATAGTTCAACTAAAATAATTTTTTTAATGCATTGGATATATAAAATAATACCTTCATAATGTTTTTTTTAAGGAGCTAATTTTATTAAAATGCTCTCCGCATTTTTCGCTAATACTCCAGGAAGAAGGTTAGCACTAAGATGGTCAAACATCTCCTTTCCAATATCTGATCACCTTTTCTCTCCCAAAGAATAATATTCCATGGTTATCCCTCACAATGCTACTCTTAGTTTTACATATAATGCAATAATGTAATTTCTATGTAATTCTTTTCCAGTTTTCCCTCTCTCAAATTTTCCACAATTACCTTATTCATTTCACCCATTTGACTTTCTCCATTCAACACATTGCTGGTTAACTTGTTTTTAACTGCTGCTGTTTACACACTTGCCCTTATTTTGCTCCTCCTTCAATGAGCTCTTTAAGATTTCTTGAGCCATCCACAATTTCTTAGGTTCTAATTTCCATACTCCTGGAATTTCCCTAGCAGTGGTAGTTTGATTCCATACTGTCTCTGTCAATGAATGAAAATAAAAACTTAGCTTTTTCACAGAAGATGAAGATTTATTGCTTAAGACCAGCTTCACTACACTGTAGCACCTTTAGGTCAACCTGAATATGCTACAGGATAGAAAAACAGCTCATAAAAAAATTATCTTTATATTCTGTTGAAAAGTTAAGTTTTTACTTTATCCTCTGTGTTCATGTTAATTGAATGTTTAAATTTCTTCCAATAGCAGACTACCAGAATCGTTTAGTGTATGTTACCATCAATTCTTATGAAGTCATTTTAAGCTTCTTGAATCTAATATCTAAATTTATGGCAAAAAGTAGGTGGTCAATGTTTCATTGTCAACATTAGCACCAGAATAGATGACAGAATTAAATTTTTCATTATCTTTTTTTCATAAAAATAAGTATATCATAAACTTTTATTATCACCAGTTACCTTCTATTTATATCATTCATGAGGAACAAGTATTAGTTATTAAAATTTCATTTTGCAGACAAAATTCTAACAGCCCCTTATGTCTAATATTAAAAATTTGCTAACATACTTCAGGTTCTACTGAGTACCCATTGATGCACTGAAATTCCACAATATAAAGGCTTTGTCGTTTTCAACTACATTTAAAGAAAGACATTCTCCACTTAGTCCTCTTCACCTTTTGTAGTTGTACCTTTGTGTAATTACAACTGTTAGACAATCTATTTTCACAGATTTTAAATTTCAAAGTTCTTAAGCTAGTATTAATTTTAAATATCATGGATCTTATCATATGTTAGCCTGGGATTCTCAAGTCAATTTCTTATTCAGGTACAACTACATGCAAGTAAACTATACCTCGACAACATTGAGGCAATACATAGCCACATGGGGGTTGTTGGAATGAGCAGCAAATGTTAGACATTGCTTCCACGCTTGATGCTGAGAGCCAAAATCAGACAAACGACTCTCAATATCACCACGACGTTGCGCACTTGTCCCAGGTGAGAAAAATTCTTCTAGTAATGATTCTAAAGCCCCCAAGGTTGCATGATCAATGGAGGAAGTCTGGAAAATAATATGAAATGCAATCTCAAACTCTTGGAAGGAAAACTACAAATATTATACAAATTAAGGGCACGCTTAAATTACATGCATGTTTTACACATCATGTGTATGTAACAACATAAGTATAAATATTCCACAAGTAGTTTCCTATAGAGGTTAAGGTAATCATTAGGTCAAGTTTAACTTGAAGTTATCAGTCACCTTACTAAAAAAATTCATTGTTGCTTTGGTGTTACTAAATACAATCCAACCTAAGAGGTACATGGTGAACTAAACTCGAGTTTTAGTGCAACATGTACCTCTAAGTCAAATATCTTTAGTGTTAATTGAAAGCCATTTTGTTATATCCCCAGAAGGGAGTAACTTCTTAACCTCAAAAGTTTATTAACATTTTTTAAAGTCAAGATGAATTCAAATTGTAAAAATCTGGGTCAGATGAAAATCATTAAAGCCCCCACTAGCTAAAAACACAAAATGAATGAAATGTAAGGCGCATGTGTTCATTAATTATGAAGAAAAGGAAATATAAATATGAAGAAAAGGAAATATCATAATAATATACCTAAGGCTGTTACTTCAAGGCAACTAATTCAGGAAAATATACATCGTATTAATTACAAGACTAAACAAAATATGTATATTCTAACGCTTGCCGGGTATACACTTAAAAACACTTTGGGACACTGGAGTATCAACAAATATTATAGTCGCCCTTAAATTAGGGTATGTTATCGTTATTCTTTCCAAGCGCATAATTAAAATTACCATTTTCCCAAGTCGGCATGGAGGATCAGGGATGCACCATCTCTTCAGGAAAAGGTGTCATCATAGAGACGAATATCGTTAACTTAAATAATTTCATTTAAAATAACATTCTAATAACAGTAACATTCAACGTAAAACATTATAGCACCAACGACGGTGAACGACGGTGGAACTTGCTATCGTTGGTACAATCAACTAAATATATCGATTTGCGATACAATACACGCAAGAGTATCGTTGAAAATAGGGTCTACCTCGCCTAACTACTCAATGATAACAACCTTTGACTCTATTCAGATATGAAACTAAAAAACTAGTAGCGCCGTTGTGGTGCATTTGATAAGCTCTAAGTATTAAGTAGGTAGTTCTTAAAAGAATTCGCTTGATGGCATTACACAGCAATCGAGCGAGATATCGAATGACCTTGATTTAATATAATATAGATAAATTCCTTCTATATTATTTTTATTACGGTGCAGGGACCGGAGGGAATTTTGTTACATCAATCAATTATCGACTAAGCGCGAAATAGAACAATTCAAGAGCAGTGAATTTCGTGCGAAAGTGCTTTATTAAAAAGTCTGTGTAAGCAAGAATTACTTTAACAGCCATCAATTATTGGCCAAGCAATTCAAAGCTCACTCAAGCCTTTTGTACGAAAACACTGCTTCTGAATTATTCTGCTTCGCGTTTATAGTCGATGATTGAGTGATGCAACAAAATTCCTTTCTTGCAACATTAACGAATTGAAGCGTACTGGATTGAGCGGAAAGGAATATGCTGTCAAAATCAAAAGATGAAACATGGAGCATTTTTAAAATCATAATATTTATTTGAATAGAAATTCAGAGAATTGCCCGTCAAAATTGTTCAACCGGTCATAATACTGAAGATAATAACGAGTAAAAAATTTCACTTCTCGCTTCAGTATATTCCTAGATTTGATAAATAGATTCAACATTCCGTCAGTTACCCTTAATCAGTATCAAAATGTTTATTACGTGACTAAGCATACACAATGATCAATCATACGTCCTCAATTCATTATATAGCTTAATCATAAGAATACAAATAAATCATTAAATAAGTCATCATCATTAATAATTAGGTCTAGTGTATGATTATAAAAAATAACGCATTTAATATACGAATTATAGGTATAGGTTGTCAAAAAGACTAAAGTCTTTATCACAATTGTTATATGAAACGGCCGTGCAACATAAGAAACGTCAATTACACGAAATATTTTTCAGGGTAATCCAAGGGAAAAACGTTTGTTATTTTTAAATCATAATCTAAAGAAAAATATTGAGCCTTATCTTAAGGCTTAACACAACTTTGAACCATGTTTGAACTACCTTACTTTGACATTCCGATGAAATGAAAAAAAAAAATTTTAAAAACTCACTATGAAAGCTCACTTTTTCAATCATGAAACACCACCTCAGGTTTCATAGCTATGGGATTTTTCACTCCAAATTCAGCTTTGACTTCCATAGATGTATATCCAGTCACAGATACTGAAAAAGTCAGAATAAGTATTTGAACCAGTTATGGCGAAAGGCGCGAAATACCGGGAAAAAGACAAAATAATAGTTCTTCAAAGTCACCTACGGAAGGCGCCTCGATCGCCGCCAAACAGCGTCAAAAATATCCAACCTAAGTCGGGGAAGCCTATTGCATACTGCCATAAACAAATGACATGCAAATATCACTCGTGTTCTTTACCCTGAGATTTTGAAGTGGAATTAACAAGAAGACTAATATGAGGGTACTGTGGTACGTAGTTTGTTTTAATTAGTATTATTTCACTATACTCAGCTTAATTATTTTACTGTTTTTATTCAATCAAATGTTTAACATGAATTCACTTTTCGACCAGTAACCATGTACATTACATTTTAAGGTTGTTTGTGAAATGATTGCTATTCTTAAATTTTAGGTCGTCATGACTCAACAATCTCCCTGTCTGTTGAGATAACGAGAAAGAAAGAACGGGACTTGAAATGATACGTGCCTTGATCTAGTGCGTCGTCCGCTTAAACGCAGTTTGTACCCCCGCCAAATACTACAGAGCTTGTGGAGTTCTTCAGTGCGCAATTAGGATTAACACAAATGGCTAAATATATAGCCCAAATTATAGTTATAGGCACACAGGTGATTGGTCGTGCTTTTGCTCGGGCGATTCGACAAGAATTCGCCGCGAGTCAAGAAGCAGCAAAGAATAAGTCCAATAGCCAAAGTAAAACATCAGAGACAAATTTTAGAACTGGTATGTCACTGGAAGAAGCAATGCAAATACTGAATGTGGAAGGAAGTCCTCCTGACCTCGAAAAGATCAAGAAAAACTATGAACTACTGTTTGAAGCCAACGACAGATCTAAAGGCGGCTCCTTCTACCTGCAGTCAAAGATTGTTCGGGCAAAGGAAAGGCTTGATCAAGAGTATGCAACAACAACCAAAGAAAATTCGGAGACCCCCTAGTAATGTCTCGTATTACTTGTTCAAATGGCTTCAAGAGGTTTAACATCCATTCTAAAATGCATATCTTGGTCCAATTTTCCATTGACCTTTGGGAATATTGTCTCCATTTCTTTGCTGCTTATTATGACCATCCAATTGCCAAGGTATAAAGCTGTACAGTTATTATGTTTAAGTTTTAAGTAGAATAAAAATATAATGTTAACTTTCGTTTTGTTTCGTACTGAGTAAAATTCGAATTTCCTCATGCTGGTAAATGACTGCCTAGAGTAATTCCCATAATTCAATGTAATTGTTTACATGGACTATTATCTGGCCATAGTCTAAAATTTGAAGTTTTTACGTTGTAATTTGTAAATAATCGATAGAGCTTAAAAATGTTTTCATCATAATCTAGGTAGTGTAGGCCTAGGTGGGATGTTCACCTTATTTTATTAAAACATTAAAAATCCAAATCCTACATAATTGTGTACACTATTTCACCAATTGTGCACATTAAATGTGCCAAATTTTTCCAAGCTGACCACAACAACAATAGTGCCCTTCCCTTGAAGTTTTACTCTAATCAACCATGGAAATATCCATTATTGAAAATGTTAAACTTCTTTTCTTACTTTCGCACATCTATTCTTAGAAGTCCACAGCTAAAATGAAATTTCAAACTATTTCTAGGGAAAAATTATAACAACTTTGTGACACCAGAAAATGTATTCAATAGATTTCTTCCTCCTTCACCATAAATATAAATGTACAAACTGTAATAAAAACTGTCATAAAATGGCAGTGAAAAGCAAATTATATAAGATACTGACTCTTGATTTGCCATTTAAATAAGTGTTTACAGCCATTTACTGTATCACTAAAAACTGAACATTGGTGACAATAACAAATGTCCTTTACATTAAATATAAACTTTACAATCCAAGCACATATAATAAAATTGGCATGTATATGTCTCCTTACACAAAAAGCCCAGAATTACTGCTCTCCATTAATCTCTCGTTTTTTAATAGGGATATATTGCAGTAGAGAGAATAGTTCAAAAGCATGTAATGAGCAGTAACTGCATATTAAACTCTAACATTAAATATCACAATGTCACAGTTATGTGCATAACTATCGCTAATCTTAAAGAGTATAACATCATTGAAACCAGTCTTTACATTAGTAAATAGTAAACTTATTCAGCTTACCCATAATATAAAATACATTCTAAAAGTTTACAGCTTAAGAGTAGAATAAAGGTGACAAAAATTTTTATTCGATCTGAATACATCCCACATCAGGAATCTTAGAAAATATGTCAATATTGACAGGTTTTTTTTACAGAAGTCCACAAGAGCTCAAGGTTATTACAAATTTTTAACCTCAAATTTAAAAATTCATCCAATCCAGCTGCTATCACCTATGAAAACCCTTATTTAACCTCTATTCAAGTAACGACTATGAGCACTCCTGCATATAGTATACATGTTCCAAAACTGATGTATATCTATAAAATTTTCTAAACTATGAATTTCAAAACCAAAATAAAACACATTAACAACTTCACATATGGGTATACAGTATACACATCCACATAGAGGACTTTGTACACAGGCAGGTTGTAACCCTGTATAGTCCTTACATAGTGCACAGAATGGTCCAGGACCTTGAGAGCACTATCAGAGACAAAATTATACTTAAAATACATTAATGTTAACAATTTCAAAGAAGATACTTCAACCCTGATCAACAAAATAGCAGGGAAGATAGGGCACAACAAAGCTCTTTGCAGGGAAACTTTTTGTTTTGTTGACACAAAATTCAACTGCAGTTACAATTGGCTACATATGCATCAGTCATGCCTGGAATGGTTAGCTACATAAAAATATCTTAAATCTATCATTTAAGATACAATGATCTGGTATCTTAGTTTTTAATTTTTGCAAGCAAATATCCTTATCATTTACCACACTGGAAGGAATTCTAAGAGTATGCAATTTATTCCTTTAGTAGCTTCTAAACACATTTGGTTTGTGTTAAATATTTTCAAAAAAAGAAAAATTTTGATTCTATATTTCTGCATGTTTAAAAATTAAATAAAAATAAAGGTGCCTATGTAAAGTTCTCCAACAGTGGGACAAACATGAATAAATTGATATGTGGTCAAGAACTGCATATACTAGTGCAGTGATTGTGTCCAGCTTGAAAGTAAAGGAAATAAATAATGCATAGAGCAATAGTTTGAAAATTGCACATTCATTTAATTCACAAGGGCCTGAGAGAGTATAATTTTTTTTAAATGAGTGTAAGCAAAACTATGGTCATAACTGTAATAAATGAGAAGTTTTAAATACAGGCTACATATGATGTGACACCATTGTCAACCAAGAAAAAAGAATCCATACTAAAATGAAAAAATGTGTCCTTAAATCAATGGAGAGGATGATGCTAAGATTGGTCCCAGAGCAAATTATTGATAATTTTTCATAATGATCACTCCAACAGAACACAGTGAAAGACAATAAAATAACCATCGCACCTGCAAAATATATGCATGAAAAATAGTTTTGAAAACCTGCTGCAATGTTTATCGGAATAGTCATCATTAATTGTAATAACATTAAGCAAAGAATAGTTTTTCCTGCGAATTTTAAAAATTGTGATGCTGATTTTATCAGTAATGTTAGTTAATTCCAACTGAAGTTTCAAGCTGTGAATTAAGACGAAATATGTCATAATCTTGACTGGTTAGGAACAAAATCATGGTGGCAATATTGGTCACAAATAGTTAACATTTAAATATGGGATTCTGGTGATTTAAGTGCAAAATTTTTTCACAGCACTTTGGTGCACTACAGTAGTTTTGGCAAATTGTAATAATTTCTATAGAAGAGGAATTATAATGTGGTTATTTCTAAAGAGGTGCCCTTCTTTACTATGCCTAGAAATGAGAAAAAAATACAGGAGTCACCAAATAACTCATTTTACTGAAAACTAACAAATATTTTATCAAATGGGACCAATATGAAATGAAATCAACCTCACCTCAGTGAAGCAAGTTTTGATACAAAGAGTGAACTATCCGGTGTGATGTGGTGGAATTTCATCATTATGAACCTATAAAGACGTGCAATTTGCCACAAACTAATTTTTATTACTACCTGGGTTTCATGATAATGTAGTAACATTGAAACCCAGGTATTAACAAAAATTATTTTGTGGAAAATTCCATGTCTTTATACATTCATAAAGTTTTGATACAGATTTCAGCTTGTCTTAATTTATTTATCATGCTTCCTGTTAACAAAGTTCTCCACCTTTCCTATGCATTTTTCCATACTAAAATTAATTCATCATGGCCTTATTGACTATTCTCCCTTTCACCTATTTAACAAGTAAATACTGCATCTTATGGGATGATTACATGGCACTCAGTTTATTGTATTGACTCTTCTATTCATGCCCCTTATAATTCTTTCACACATATTTGAACAGGCATTTACTCAATCAGATATCCCCCTTTATCTGAGTTATCCTACAACCCTTTATACTGACTATCCTTAATTTTATATGAATACTAAAGATGGAAACTAATAGGACAAATATATAGGCATTACACAGTTTAGTGAAAACTGCATTTGAGGGAACTCTAGGAGGGAATAGTTCTAGCGGTAGGCTAAGAATGGAGTCTTAGAAACAGATTATAGAAAATGCTAGAGTTAAGACCCACAAAGTTAAGAAGTGGAGGTTGCCTGGTCTCAGGATCATTTAGAGAGCTGCAACAAACCAAACTTTAGATTCACAACTTATCAACTTAATGTACAATTACATGTGTATTAATTTTCTAAAATGACCTGTTTGACAATGTCCAGGCTTCAGGGTGGATGACCACATCTTATGGATACTCATATTCCATTTGATTTCAAGGGTCACATGGTAGAAAAGGTGAAGAAAAGAATGGCTGAAATGCATTCTAGCAACCTAGTCCTTGTTTATATAATTCCCAGGGGAATGACAGTAAGTGTGCTGTAAATAGTAAGCCTTTCAAAGATTTCCTGAAAAAGGAATATAATGAGTCACTGCTGTCCAATACTCCAGAATTTACAGAATTGGAGGAAATAAAGAAATTTTCAGTCACACTAGTGGGGAAGTGTGTACAAAGAACTTGGGACAAGAATACCACTGAGATTATTGCACAAAGATGTTGCGTATTCAACAGCATGGATGATTGCAAAGGTGATGTTTTTGTGAGAACGAGAGTGACAGTAATTACTTATGATTAAATATTGGAGTGAAATTCCTCTTGAGTACCTACGATGACAACATTTATATAATTAAAATGTTAGCATATAAATATAAAGTTTTCAGGGCCTTGAAAAAATGCTGAATATATAGTTACTGGAAGATTTGAGAGTTTCAAGAAAACAAATTGAAGTCAGGGAATGGTGTTCATTTGGAAAGTTATAAGGTTTCACTTAAAGTGATGCCCCGAGAATCACACTCCACTCAAATTTAGTTCTGTTCAGTGATGACAGGTTTTCATAGGACAGAAATTAGAGTACTGCATCCTGAATAAAGTGACAAGATGTGTTACAGTGGGATTTAGTATGAAGCTTCACCTCTGCTCATCTACTTTTTCTGCATGACAGGTATTTCAATGAATGCATGGAGTAAATGCATAATGCAAAAGTGTCAGTAATAGTAATAATGTAACCAACTTTTATCTAATTACAATTTCTGGTAGATACTGCCTATGGCTGTCAACACTCAAATTATGACCCAAAAATTGGAATAATATGATATAATTAGTCTGGAAACATCTAAGTGTTTATCACATATTGGTTCATTTATATGGTAGCTAATAATTGTTCACTACTTCTATTGCGTTTATGAAGTTAAGCAGGTGTTTTCTTCACGAATATAGTTACAAGAATCAAAGGACTACAACTCTTTTAAAAGCAGACCACTTTAAAAATGGCTAAAAAAATCCATTGATGAAAGTCAAATATGCAGTAAATACAGCAATGCTCAAACGAAGAAAGAAACAAACGAACGAAGTATCAAAAGAAATTCTAGTAAAATGATAGTTCAGAAGTGAGGCATACTCTCTAAGCTTATCCAAAAGACAGTGAATTCCAATTAATCTGCAGTTAGTTTTCTATCGCTTTACAAGTGGTACAAAACTCATGCCTGTGATAACACTCCACCTTTGCCTCCACTCCACCATGACCTTTGCCTCCGCAGGTAAGCACACCTACGAGGATGGTCTTAAAAGTTTCCGACCTCAACGTAAACTTGGCAGCACTCGTAAATAAAAGCTAGTGAATTTCATTGATCATCTGTTGACAGTTACTCACCAAAGTTTCAGCCATTTTGGACCTACAGTTGTTATGTAACAGTCGTTTGAGTAAGTTGATGTGAGTGTTTTTGTGAAAATGGACAAAATCAAGTATGGAGCTGTTATTAAATATTTGTTTTTGAATGGCAATACGCCTACGCAAATCACAGATGAGTTGGATTCTGTGTATGGGGACTCTGCACCATCATTTACCACAGTGAA
>WURS02000018.1:1621958-1645746 GCA_011762765.2 Rhinocypha anisoptera
CTCAGCTCCTCCCACCATCTCCTATTCCTTGTTCCCCCCCCCAACACCTTAGACTTCCTTCCCACCCCCCATGACTGCACTATGTGAACATATATATATATGAGTGTAATTTAACATTTCAATGCCTGATGATGATATAGTAACATCGAAACCTGGTCGCAATAAACATATTTTTTTTGTGGAAAATTGCATTAATAATTCACTCAGCATGCTAAAATTCCACCACATCACGCCTGAAACTTCGATCTTTGTATTCATCAGCAGAAGAGAAGCGGAGAAGTAAGAAGTTTAATACCTGTTGGTGTAGTGGTTTTAATACAGAACATCAATGGAGAATGAACTTTATCCTGGACCAACCGGATGTAGCGGTTCACTGGTAGGTGATATCATATGAGGTGTTACCCTGTCAGTAAGTAATTACACCAAGAACGACGGCCTATGTGGAAGTCGAGACACGTATCCCCTATTTTTTCTTCTAGTTTCACAGTAAAAATTTTCATCCAGATTCGTGACCCAAGGTTGGTGATCTCTCCTCGTGAGTTCAGTTCAGTCCATCATGAACCAACCTTAGTATTGAATACTGAGAGTGACTAATTTATTTTACTGGAGATTTGTTAGTTACAAAAATATAGGACTTGTCATGGGAATAAAAAGTAAATAATAATAGAGTAAATAGTCGGTAAACATAAGTATGTTTTCAAAATCAAAACTGAAATTAAAATATATATGAATAACACAAAATATGGGTACGAACTTAAATGTATTTCCACAGTAAAATATAAACACAACCAGTTTCGACAATAATGGTGACGATTCTCATTGAAACAAGTAATGTGTATATTTTTCTGTGTAAATACATCTAAGTTCGTACCCATATTTTGTGTCAATATGGAATTTCACCAAGCTACGGCTTTCTCAGTGAATTTTATATATGAATAGTATATTTAGACTACATATATGGAAAAAATAAAACAAATATAAACTAAAGTTTCTTCAACCCTAAGGTCAGTTTTACAAGTGAGGGTAGAGTCCACCTGTTACTAACCCCAATGGCAAGCATAAAAATTCACACATAACAGGGTGATTTAGGGGGGGGGCAGTTTCTTTACCACAGCATTTTCCCTAGAAGGTGTGGTACCCATAAAATCACTCGGCTTGGGTGTTATATCTGGAGGTGTCACTGTGGTGCCTTGGACCCAGGTCCCCCTACGTAAAGAAGAATCAGGCGTGACTTTGTGGAATAATGAGATATTCACGGTATTCACCTGATGATTACCAGGTCCCCCTGTTCAGTAGCCAAGCATTCTACCCACTTGTCTACCATGACTATACATGGTAATAGGTTTAGCAATTTAATAAAATGGAAGTAGATATAGACTGCAATTCCAGAAAGTCAAAACATTATTTTTTAAAAGGCTTATTCACTTCTTCTTGAAAGCAAGTATTTAGGATACTGTAGCGGGCATAACTTTAGGGAAATCATTCATCCTAGAGAATTTAGAAGAAATTTCAACTTTGCTATTTCCACATAAATATTTTTTTGGTCTGACCATGGTTTTGCTACAGAGTAACATAACAAGTACAACAACATACCATGGTCAGACTAAATAAATCTTTACGTGAAAATAGCAAAGTTGAAATTTTTTCTAAATTCCCTATCCGGTATTTAATTTCGTGGGGAAGTGATTTTTTTGAGTCATATTTCGGAAAAAAGTATGACTTAGATGCAGCAAAGAGTAAATTACACAAGTGTTCAAAGAATGGGCACTGACCTTTCTAGCCGAAGAAACCCCGTTGAGAAGTCCATTCCAAGTGATGGTCCCGGCATGAAATGATGAAGCTGCAGAAGAGAGGAAGGCAATTGGTGCAAAGAGGAGGGTGAAAAGGAAGATGTGGGGCCCGTGACGAAGACCACACCAAGCCCCATTGGCACCTTCCCTCCCTCCAGCTCCAGTGGTTCCCCCTGCAGCTGCTTCCAGCATCTCCAACTCTTCCCTTGATACATCCACTCGGACCAGTGCCGGAGAGCCCCTATGAGGTAGTGGCCTCTAATCAGCAACACGCCAGCCACCACCAACCAAAATCTTCACGTCCACCTCTCCTTCAATGCCACGTAGCAAGCATGTGCCAGTTTAATGAACTATGAGCATGCAATGATGGGAGGACAAAATTAAGCAGAACCAAAATAAAATCACAATCTAGCAAAGGAATTAAAGGGCAATACTCAACATAAATCACTCAGGATAAAAAATATTGAAATGCACAAGGAAAGTAAAATGAAATGATAATTGAACAGGAAACTTTTACATTATTACTACATTATTTTACATTTTTACATTACTATTTAAATTTCAGCAGCTCATAAGCTTACAATTATCAAGTAGAGGAGCATAGTTCATGCCATCACATAATATTAACATCTAATTACATGAATGAAAGAGAATTAAGCCCTCAAAGTAGTAATAGAAATACTTCTGTTCACCAGCAAGAATTACATGCACTTCATTCTAGGCTATGATATAACATCTACCAAGATTACTGTAATAAGTTTCATTAAACAAATTTCAATGAACTAATTTTTAATAAAAAACAAATATTAGAAGACAAATATGCTATTCATAAAAAACAGAAATTTCCTTTTAAATATTAAATTTCACAGCTCAAAGGTAATTCTATCACAAGAATTTGATCGAGTATGTTAGAATTAGGATGAATTTAGTTAATTGGTGGGGTGGATATACATTACAGACATATTTACTCCTGTCAGAGATGGTTTCAGGCTTAACTCTATGAAATTCTTTCATCTTGAAGAGCAGAAGAAAAAACACTGCAATTTCACAAATCAAATATTTATTCTCATGACCTGGGTTTCGCCATGGCATGGCATCATCAGGTGAGGCAAACCGAAAACAGAGCACTATATACGAACAAAGTGGGAGGGGTAAGAAAGGCCATGGGGGTGGGTGAAGGGAAGGTATCAGTGCAACCGCAGGAATGTGGGAGGGTGGGCTGATGGCTGAGGCAGGAGGGTGAGTGGGTAAATTCAGGAGTTGGTGGTGCAGGTAAAAAGGGCGGGAAAAGGGTTAATGAGAGGGGGAGTTGGGCAAATGCAGGAGGGAAGAGCGGGAGGGATACAGCACGCCCATAATTCGACACACACCCATAAAAAATAAATAATGATGTTGAACCTAACCACAGCCTCCACAAGCTTTAATAATTTACACGATGCTTTCAGGCATAACTTGGTAAAATTTTTCCATCAATTACTAATTTAACTTTGATACATGAGATGTATGAATTATATATGAAGGGTAAAGGTAATAAAATGGCCCGCATATTTATATATCTCTAGAAGCTTGTAAATAAGTAAGTAGGTACCTCGTCTTAAACACCATAACCACCTCGCAGTTTATTCAATGAAGAGTCGTGAATACAACATAATTTAATAGACAAACTTCAATTTCTAAAAACAGTATTGGAACTGGTAAAGTTTAATTATCGATTCGAAAAATTCAAACGAAAATATGAAACAGTTAGTTTGTTTGCAGACGTAGTGGCGACTCTTGTCTGCTAGCATTTGTATATGACGGTGCTTGGTCACACAAATAGACTTACCCATTATCATCTTTCCCCGATTCTCTTCGTCCACGTCGAACTGTACCGGTGAGCGTTAAGTACTGTCTACCAGCATCCTCAGTCCCAGACACAGGCCCATCGGTGATTCCGATCCCTCGCCCTGGAGCTGAACCACGTCTACGACGACGTCTACCAGAATGCCGCCTTCCTGTGCCAGTGTGATCGCCTTGTTTTTCAACTTCGTCAGCGGACAACTCATCGGCGGATTTCTTACAATCTTCATCAATTTTACCTTCTGAATTCGTCTAGTATCGAAATAAATACAAAGGGATTTGTGGCTCAACAACATAAAACAAGAAATATACATATTCCAAAAGAGGGAAAGGAGAAACACTGTACGATAGTTTCGATCGAGAACATCACCTTTAACTATGAAATAAGCTTCGATTTCGAATTTGTTTAAAATTTGTGCGAAAATGATCAGCATAATATTCAAGCACAAAATACCTTGGAGGTCACTCCGTTTTCCGAGTGATTTGTATCCAGGGAGGGGCTTGCTCCGTTTGATACTATTTTCATTTGCCCATTCTTTACACTCACAAAGGCCGACTGTGGTTTCAAATCATCCATATTACCTACAAAATCTTCTCTACGTGGACAAGTAGTAGCTGAGGGAATTACTTACTCAAATTACTTACGACATTGAGAACTAACAGGTAACCCAGGTAACCATTGAATTTGTTTCAAGAGATGGGGTTGTTGCGCAAAGCAAAACAGACGTTTTGTGCGCATGAATCGAGCAGAAATTCGACCAATGGTGTTCCACCCTATAGTGGCGTAAAATTTAAAGAGTTTAAAGATGAGGTAATAATAATTTATAGCATGGAAAATTATTTGAGTGTTATTTTAAAATTGTAGATAATGAATTTCTGCTAACAAAGTAATTATTTATTGCCAATTTACGATGAATGTAATGATATAAAAAATAACATCGATCTTGCTAGGAAAATATGTTCGAAATAATGATTTTAATGTTTTCAGACTTCACTTCGTATATCAGTACGTTTACTAAACGATCATGAATGGCTCAGCCCGGTACGGTAAACGCAACGCGCTAGCGAGATCGAGTCAGCCCGCTTTCTCTAAACCAGGCGATCCCACTCAGCTCGCATAGGGGCTCTCAGATAGGTCTGAGATCGTTTGATAAACGTACTATATGTTTCTAATATCTATAACAGTGAAAGAACAACGTACTTTTCCGCAGGCTTTAAGATCAATAAGCTTTTCTTGGTACTTATGTTTTTCCACTCTATTAGAATGTTAAATCTGTACTCTAACAAAAAAAGCTAATACATCCACATGTAAGATGTCCTACCAGAGCCATTTAAATTGTTCCCTCTGAGATCTTACCCATATTTCATCAGTTTTATCCATTTTTGTATAATTTATCCCAAGGAGTTTAGCGGTCTGTCAACAAAAATTAATAAATTATTTCTCTTCTACATACATAATTAATATATAAAATATGCCATGCCACCAATTGGAGATAGCTCTCTAACTGGTGTTCTAAATTTCATCATCAAAAGGCAAACTAAAACTTGATTTGTAGCAGCCCCTCTGGCACATCAATAATTCCCTCAGATTCAAGTTGATTCCATTCTTATTCATATTTTCCTTTTACCAAGTTCATTCCACAGCAGCTCAACCCTATCCTTAGCCAAGTTTCTTCACAACTCTGATGAAATTTTGTAACTCTCAACACTTTTCTATTTTATTCTCCCTTTACTTTTTAAAATTCATCCTTGATATCTCTATGTTTCCTCTTCCAATTGATTACTTTTTTATAAATCTCAAAGTTAAATATTTAACCCTTTCACAATAGATATCAGCATTTGGACAATATGGACACACAGCTCACTTATTTTAATATATTGTTGGCATGGGTGTCTGGTTCTTTTAGCTTTTCATCACTTCCCTGTATGTGCTGATGTTCACACGTGTGACACACAGTATAGACATGTTCTAGATATACCCTGCTGCAGACTTAGCAAGTCTTGTAAACCTTTTGACAGTCTGAGTGCAACTATTCAAGAGACTACATCCAAAGGCTGCCGCAGTAGTCCAAACATGGTTAAGAATGGTCCTACTCTAATGGTTAGTGTGTAACCCTCTATACTCAGTCAATGAATTTCTCGAATGTAATTCCATTAATATTGTTTTTTTAATTCTAGATAATAAGGCATATGCACAATGTGATTTTTGATAATTAATATTTTGCAATAATTAACTTGATGGACTATTGCACGTTATTGTACCTGTAATGTATTAATTATAAAGTTTGTATAGAGCATTGTTCACATTTTTGATAATCATTTGTCTATCATGGGCACGGACTGGAAGTATGCAACCAAGTGGAGACACAGTAAGAATGTCCCCACTAAGATGCAGGGCGTGTGTTTACTGCTGCTCTGTATCATTGGTCATCGACCATGTTTTGCTTATTAGTTATTAAAACTGAGTTAATTGAGAAATGTGGTTTCATTCTCCCTTCACCACAGTACCCTTAAGTCTAAAATAAATTGAATTGAATCTACTAATTAGGTAAGAGCTTATCATCATTAGAAAACCAGGGGAATTAGCTTTGTTATATACTTTCTGCAGTTACTTTTGTCTGCAGTATTCTCTTGTTCTTCAGTTTCTCAGACTATTTTATTAAATGACAGCAAACATGGAATTCCACCCTGAGGAATGGTATTCTGAAAGATTAATACATTTTTGTTTTGGGCCTAATATGAAATGTTCAAGCCAAGCCACATTTAGGATATCTATTGAAAGATTTGTTGGCAAAGTACTAAAACATTTTTTTGAGTAATTTGGGCTTACTATGGATAAAGTATAAATTACACACTAATGAATCCTCTCATCAAATCTACCCATATGATATTCTATGATAAGCTGATATAGGATTCACAATTATGTACTAAAAAAATTAAACAAATGTTTCTATTCACATTTATTGAACTAATCAATTACAAATCAAGTATGAAATATTTCTTTTGGCAAATATGTATGATTAACAAAAATATAATTTCTTTATCACAATCTTTGAGGCAAATTAACACCTGAGGCCTCCATCAACACAGATCAGCACATTTTGAATTATGTAAAAATCTAAAAATAATCACTGATGGTAAATCTATATGATAGGCAGAATGTCAAAGGAATGTTTTCATAACTTTGCCATTCTGCCATTCCCACTTTATTGAAGCACAGTGTTCTGACCTTGGGATTAAGAAAATTCACCACATGGAGATAGATACAATTAACGTCAATGTTTAATATGTTGCCTAAAAATGCCCACAAAATGAGAAAAAATCATGCTTTATGAAGTTATGTCAAATTTACTAATGGATCGGAGATGTTCATATGAAAGAAATTAAACTAACAATTAAGACTTGAGTGGGGAAATAACAGGTTTTCTGGGAGAAATTGAATCCAAGTCATTTCTAAAAATGCATTAAAATGAACATTTCATCAAGGGATTTTTTCCCTTTCCTCAACTAAGTTTTGTCTGTGGACACCCATTACAATTGGCAATGTCTTAGGTGGAAGTAGCATAAAAGATTCATTTATAGATATTTATAGATTATTCCTGCTCATTAACTAAGGGAATAAGATGATAAATTTTCACAAGGTTTACCCATATATCATTAAGAATACCACCAATACAAGTTTTCATTAAAATTATTTGCCATAATAAAATTATCCCAAACCAAGGTAGCATTCTGAAGACAGGTTGTCTGCTTCTTTCTGCAAAACTTATTACTATCATGTTGCCTTCAACCGGTGACTCATTATTTCTTTTCCTTTTCTTTTGTGTTCTTCCTCCTCATTATGCAACTTATGCATACCTTTTCTACATGACTGCCCATGCTTTTTACATGATTACAAAATTTTTGTACATAAAACTACAGCTGCTCAGAGCAAACATGACAGTAATATTCCATCACAATAACAGATACAAATCACACCAAATAATGCAGTATAATACAACAGGTACCATGCCAGGATGAACGAGAGCTTTTTTTTTAAAGACAAGTTTACAGTCTTCTTCCTGAAATGTTATTGTGGAGGTAGAAGCAGCACTTGACTTTAGTAAGTCCCTTTATGGCATGTTGTGAGCGAGACAAGGGGTAAGTGACATATGGGGAATATATATATATATTTATACATATACACATTCTCACACTCATACACACACACACACACACAACCAATACCACTAACAAAAAAGGTTACAGGCTATTATAATCCATGGCATATATACCTGGGCAAAGGTATTCTATAAAAAAACCTCACTCTTTTATTTACTTATGCCTCTGCAGCCGCTTGCACACTTGTGACACTTGAGCCGCAGCACAGGGACGGTTTATAATGTACAAAACATATTTTAAATACAAATGCATGTGACTGTATTTATAGCATATATGTATAGAATCAAGAATCTATATATGCCAGTAGATGCATACCCAAACACATATGCATAAATATATGTTCAAATGTCACTGCATTTTAAAAATAAAGATCCTTCTTGACTAAACTGAGATTTGGATGTACATATTTAGTCACGAAGCAAGCAAAAGATAACCATTAAAATTATGTACAATAGTTAACTTTCAAAAAGTAGTTTTACATAATTTTCCATTGCCTCACGGTTGTGAATTCTTTCACACATGTGGAAAATGTTTCTTTGCTCATTTTTCCTCTGCCCTGACTCTATAAAGATTAAAAAACAGTCAACTAACATTGCAGCATGATCTGGACACTGTGATATAAATGAAAAATTGAAGAGGATGTGCAAATGAAAAGGTTTTTAAATATACAAAAATGATTACTCCAAAAGCATAGCATACCTACTCTGTGAAAAGAGTTTGTGCACAGACAGCTAAATCACTTGTTTTATCAAACAAAAAATTAATTAGCTGTCGCACATTCAAGTTCTGATGCTTTCCTCAACTCACTACTTACGGTGAATCACACATGAAGCACCAAATGTAAACATGCTGTCGGAAGAGCAGCTCGGCTGCTACAAACTTTGAAAACATGGTGCATCATTCTTAAATGAATGAACCCTAACACCAAACTGAAATTGTCTCCTACTAACTCTCTGGAATCTCAAAAGTATTTACACCTGGCCCCCATTGAGGGTGCCATTCCCTTCTTTAAGTTATCAATAAAAATAATTTCATTGCTATTAGTAAAAAGTCAGGAGTTATTGTTATTGATGACGAATAAAAGCATGAAGGCCACACTCTTCAAGGCTCTGCCCATCCACCAACTGACACACGAGAATATCTCTATTTGTACCCTTGACATATTTGACATGTCTTCCATGGAGTCCATGTCACACACCACTTCTACCCGGAGCACCACTACCACTGGTACCTGGGGCATCATTGTGGCTGTGCCCTCCCTGAGCATCCGGAGGAGGGCCACTGGCACGAGGCACAAGGAGCACAGTACCATCAGCAGACTGTTGAAGGCTGTATTCAAACTGAGAGTATGGTCTGCCTTCTGGATCCCTCAATGCCTGTGAAGAGAAATCAAGTTAATGCCAAAGGCTAAAAATAAGGAGGCAGACTCCTGAATGGTTTGGCTGTCAGGTAAATGAATGAGAATGCATGAATATCCAGAAAACATGAATGGCACACAAAATAATGGCCATAGATGGGTATTTTGTTGATCTTACAGCATTTCACTTCAGGGATGGAATCATTCTTTGGAGAAATGTTGTAAAAGGTGAACTGACAAAAAGAGGAGTTTAAAAAAATGCAGTTTTGAAATAGGAATTCAGTGTTTAGCTGGCAGGCTGAAAACTTTCCATTTTGCCCTCAAAATTGGACATTTTATGAATGATTTGCAATAGTAATTAAAATTTCCTGACTCTTTCTGTGCCATATGGAAGTAGAAAAAACAGCAAAACAAAAATTTTGCATGAATGGACACACATGAATGTTGTACATATGCATTACTACATATTAGGATCCATTTTGTGATTTGTTTCTTAAAAAATCGTCATCCTTCAATGACAATGTTTAAGTTTCTCTCTCAGGATATAAGCTTTTCAATAATAACTCCCCTGCTGTGTACTACATTAAGGGTCATGTGTAGTAACATATAGTCTTCTGACAAGATTCAATGATGACAAGAATGTCCTAGTACTGTAAGGCAAATGACCATAACCATCAAAGCACCCAAAAAACAAACTAGTGATGTAACTGGTAGCATATCCAACAACCATATGAGAGTTTTATTTTTGAATCTTGATCAAATCAAATGTTTTCACAACAAATTTTTAATTATATAATTAGAAAGTAATTTAATAAGTTAATGTACTCTTTCAGTGTTCAATTCATTGTATTTATTTTAATTTAGTTAATATGGTTTAAACAATAGGCAGATATTTGAATCTACTTTGTAGTGTATTTTATACTACCTTAAACAGCATTAACTTCTTTTAAGCAGAGAACTCTCTAGGTAAAATTGAATGGTATCCAAAATTTAAAGGATAGAGCACACAAGACAAGAAATAAGTAAAAAGAAAAACTTTTGACTAACCTGAAAAACATGTCGATACAATCGAGAGAATTTTTCCTTGGCCAAACGATGCTGCTCTAACATTGTTTCATGATCTCTCAGTAGCTTGTCTTTCCTGTCTCTCATCCTACGGACTTCATCAGCCAGGGAAAGTATCTGGTCCAACTTCCTCTTGCGGCAATTTTGTGCTGCAACCTTTAAAGGGATGAAAATGCTTGAGATGAGAATGATTTGGCCAAAAAACATGAGGCAACATACTATGGAGACATTTGTAAATGATACTTTTTGAATCATTATCTTAGATAAGTTCAAATAAATTTCCTGAATAAGGTTTTATTATTATTCAAGAGAAAGTAGAATGGATACCCATAAACTCATTTTACTTTAGTAGAAAAATTAAGGGCAATGGGAGAAGAAATATATTTTATGGAGATGGATAAAGCATTTGTATATTGAACATCTTCAATGTTGGTGTAAAATAGTTAGAGATCTAAGCAGATGAAAGGGAGTTCTCATTGATCAAAAAGTTCTTCAAACCATAAACTATTTGTTGGAAGGTGCACAAAATGAAACTTCAACCACCTTAACATCACTCATGAAGAAAATCTTAGTGACATATACTGACCAAGAGAAATGAATGTAATGTGCGCAAGATGAATCATTACAAAAGGAAATTCCTGTGTGTTCTCATCACCTTATTTTTTCCTCTGCGCCGGATATCTCGGATGAGTCCAAGTTGGGCCTCTGTTAGGTCATGCTTGGAAAGGCGCTCGTTGAACTCATCCATTGGTAGATTAATAATATCTGCAACACAGATGGGAACTCCCAAGGCACGTGCTCTCTTCTCATCCCGACTCAACTGGTGCTGTGTCATGTGGGAATGGTGATGCTGATTATGCCTTCGGCGAGGAGTTACTTCCTCAATACAGCTATGGGTACTCTCTGTTGAATACAAGAAAGAAATCCTCAGTTTTAAGAAAACTGCCCTAAAAACAGCATGAACAACTGTCCTACGTAAGGAATTTATTACATATAATGTTAGATGAACATTTTAATGTCAAGATTAAATTAAAATCAATGATAAGTAGCTGATGATTCGAAATTAAACTCAACAGTTACAATGATAGTATAATCTCTTAGCAAATGAATGGAGTTATCAACCGTACTGCTTTAAGATAAAAAGCAATCCAAAAGCACTTATGAAGGCCAACTCTCAACCAATTTAATACAATTTTTTCCCAGGGTATCATCAAAGAAAGATGCATTAGAATGGCGTTATTCACATGATACTTCAAGAGAACTACCGGAAACAATAATAATTACTGACAAAAATAAAGAAACATAAACTCAATAGCAGGCAAGTTAACTTGGTGCATTTAAAAAAATAACTCTTGGTTTAGTTCCACAAGACATATTCAACAAACTAGATCAACCTCACATTCTCAAGAGTTGTCTTATAAAAAGACATCTTGAGAATGACCTGGCATGGTCAAAAGCAGACGAGTTTTTTGGTAATATATACTGTGTCACTAAACCAAGTATTTTTTATTTTTCAAAATATTGAAACATGACCATAGCAAAAATTCTTAGTTTGAAAAGAAATAATTGTAGATCATATCTACCTGCTGGAGAATGGTCCATGTGATGCATAGCTCCAATGTCTCTCTCTGATGCAACAACTTCTAAACTTCTATGCCTAGGAGAGGACATCTTATCTCTAGCTGGAGGGCCCCTGGGTGCTGATGCCCCTTCGGGTGGCAATGAATAGGAGTGATTGTGCATTGTGTTGCCGTCTCTCATTCCAGGAATCAAACCAGTGCTGTCACCACCATGCACTGGAATCAGTAAGGATGCTATGGTAAATTGTTTACAGTGATGATCGTATAAAGAAAACCATTAATGATCAGCAAATTGTCTTTTTTTATTGACAACATAGCTCTGGGTGGCTCTAAACATGAACATAAGCTTTCATTCTCATTCTCCAAATGTATTGTCCAATCCCATCCACATGTTAGGGTAGACTGGACAACTCTAAGAAGTTGATAATGACAACAAAATATTATGAAAATGTCTCTTATACGTGAGAAGGGTGATTCTTAGGGTACCAAAGGATATGTGAATACTTATGCTGCTATCATGACTGTTATGTAGCGTATGGCATCCATAATGATTGTTTTGATATGGGTTCACAGTAGCCTGAGGACAGGGGGCAGAGAAACCCTCAGGCCAGGTGGCCAGAAAAAAGTGTAACCAAAGGTCTCTAAATAAATCGTGATCCATCGGAAAAAGTATCCGCATTATTCATTTGTATCATACCTGATAAAGATACAACAATATGTATACATATTTTATATGTATTTGTATTTTTTATGCATGTGTATTTATGTTTATTTTTTCCAATTTATAATCATCTGCTTTTTATGTGAATCTAATAATCATTTTTTATTAAACCAAAGACTAGTTAAACACTATATATAGGACTATGTATAGGACACATCAATTACTAAAAGCCAACAAATGTAATAAGACTTTGTAGTACATTTTCTATGTATTATCTGTACATTGAATAATAGGTAATTGATGAAAATCATGAACCTGTAAATAAAGATATTATAATTGTCATTTATCTACAACATACCCTTGCAAGGGTATGTTGTAAATAAATATCAGTAAGATTGTGGCAGGGGGTCTAGTACACACCACACTTGCGTATTTATTATTATATATAACGTTGTAGACTCACTGCCTCAGTCATTGATACAAATAGTCACATGAGGAAGGAATTTGTGTGATAGTCACTAATTCCTTCCTCATGTCAAGCTATCAATGAGATATTTTCACAGAATATTGGAAACCGGATGGAAAAAATTGAAAACCTGGGGGGCTATTCCACAAAATGAGTCGCCCGGCGATACTCAGTTTTGGGCGACTCAGAGTCACCGGTGAGACATTTCTCGCCTCAAGCGATTACACAACGAATTATCTCACCACGGGCAGGATGAAACTCGCCCCACAGAACTCACGGCCTCTCAGGGGTGTGAGATACGAGTTGCCCGAGTCATCTTCGTTCGCTCGATGGTAGTGTATTGTTTTTCAAGTGAAAAATGGCATGTCCGAATTGGAATGCAAGGACAGTGATACTCCTCTATGAAGAGTATTTGCAAAAATTTGGAAAATAAGAGTGGAACGGAAGAGGTTGAAGGACACTAGTAATCCCTTTGAAGTGAGGGACGGAGATTTCGTCACGTATTTCCGAGTGACGAAGGATATTGCTTGATATTTGTGCGATGTGTTGGAGCCTGCATTAAAAAAAAGGTGGGCTTCTGGATTAAGTGTCCAAACCCAGGTGAATATTTTGATTCTTGACTGTCTATGGGCAATATTATATCCTCATATTTGTTAAGCCATTAATTTGAGGCATGATATATAAAAAATAATAAAAATAGATGGATAGTTGGAGTACAATGATTTTTATTCGTTGAAAGTTGCAAATGTGGCATATGCAGTGAATAGAAAAGGAAATGTGAAAATGACTTATGAGTAGATTTTCAAATGTTTCTAATGGCTTTAAATAAAGATCATATAACAGCTATATTGACATCTAGTTGTAGACCCTGTGAAAAACAAGTATATATATTGCTAAATAGGTTGTATATTTTGTTTCTCATTTTTAATTGTTAGATATTAGTCTCATTGAGGTTTTTGGCCGAAGGGGTTGGACCAGAGAGGAGTTGGCCAAGATATATAGTTATGCATAAGTCAACCATCAGTAAGTAAGTACATAAGAAGGGTGACGACTATGACGTGTGAGAGGCTTCTCTATGAATGGGTTATCTTCCCACAAAATAATCTGGAAAGGGACTCCCTTGCTCAGAGGTGCGAATCAGTTCAATCTTCACGAAATTCTCAAAAATGTGAATTTTGGATTACTAGAAAGTCAATAATTTTATCTTTCAGATTCAGGCAAATAATTGGTTTCCCTGGGGTGCTAGGTGCAATTGATTACACACATGTTGCTGTTGTAACTCCTCTTGCCCATGAAGAGGCATATAAAAATCATAAAGGGTTTTACTCTTTAAATGTGCAAATGGTTAGTAATATAAGGATCTATAATTTTTTTCAATAATAATTGGCCTTCATAAGTGCAATTTACACTTTTACATATACATGATACCTGTATCACCTAGTTATATCTCCCACTACAAGATGAATGATGGCATATATTGTTTTCAGATATGTGATGACAACACGAGGGTCATGAATGCTGCAATTTATGCTGGCACTATTCATGACCAATTTATATGGAACTATTCTAATGTGAAGGCTGCCATTAGAGAGGCCCACCAAAATGGGATGGGTCGATATTACCTATTAGGTAAACAAACACTTGAAAATAGAACTATGACATTCCTAATCTCATGCAACATTTTCACCTCCTAGGGGACTCAGGATATGCTTTGGAACCATTGCTCCTTACACCTTTGCCTCATGCTGAGGATGGCACAGCAGAATTCCAATACACAAGAGCTCACTGCAGGGCTCGCTCTGTCATAGAAAGGACTTTTGGAGTGCTGAAGGGACGCTGGAGGTGCCTCCATCGAGATCGCGTCTTGCATTACAAGCCTGCAGTGGCTTCAAAGATTGTGCTATCATGTGTGATTTTGCACAATATAATGATATATTATAGGTGAGAGAACCAAATCATTCACAAACCTTAACTCTAACTTCAAGTACTTCATAATTTGGGACTGTGAGGTATGTTCATATTACCAACGCTGTGCATAGATGACTATGAATATCTACATACAGATTACAGCATTATTTTCTAAGCTCCAATTTACAATGGTATCAACAGTTTTCTGTACATTATAGAGTGTGTTGTGAGTATATTCTATCAGTTGATTAGTGCCATCAGCAAAGTAGCAAACATGACACGCTCACTTGATTTTTGGTAGGCAGGTAAATCATTGACATATAAAAGGAATAGCAAGGGGTCAAGAGTGGAGTTTTGAGGAACTTCTTTGGAAACAAGTAGCTTTTTTGATGTACAATTTAAGTAAACCTGGATGCGTTCACTGAGATAAGATGTAACCCATTGGTTAGCTATACCAGATATTCCATATCTGTTTAACTTGTCAAGGAGGATACTATGATCCACACAGTCAAAGGCTTTGTGCAAATCGTAAAAAACCCCTAATAAATCAGTCTGATTGTCTAAGGCCTTGAGTATAGCATCAACAAATCTAAATATAGCTGTTTCTGTACTTTTTCCTTTGAGAAAGCCATATTGGGAACTAAATATAATTTGGAACTTCTATAAGAAGGATGAGATTCTTTGAAACACGACACTTTCAAAGACCTTTGAGAAAAGAGAGAGAAAATATATAGGTCTGTAATCATTCATGTCTCGTCTAATAACTCCTTTGAAAAGAGGAACTATTTTTGCAAATTTAAGTTGTCTAGGGAAAGTACCTGTGGTGAGGGAAATATTAAGTGAACTAGAGGAACTAATAGGTGTAGTTTAATTTAGTATTTAAAGTCTTCTTTGCCTCTGAAATCACCTTATTATACTGATACATATGTTCTGATATATGATTACTTATTATACTGATATAGATATGCATATGTACTTAATATTGCAACAGTAATCAATAAGGGAATACATATCATGCCTTTCAGGAGGGTTTTGGCTAATCAAGCTGTGGAATGGAATCCTATTGTTGATGGCTTTCTCGGGCAAACCAGTAGATTCAGTCCATCCCAATCCCTGGCCTCTGGTGATTAAATTTTCAATGGTAAAGAATCATATAATTTGTCATTCAGTTATAAATTTAGTATTATCAAAGTTAAAACAATACAATATTTAATTGTGAACACTGAACTTGTGACATGAATTCATGCTCAATTCCTATTTCTTTCATAATTGAAGAGTTTGCATAAATCTCTTCAAGAAACAAAGAGTGAAATAAAGACCTCTATGAGACAGGAAATTGAAGAACTGAAGGAAGCAATTCAGGCTTTAACATTTGAAATAAGGGGACTGGCTCCGAGTTCTGATAATTAATCTCAGGAAATGGAGCTGATACCAATGACCAGATACTGATTGATTACCAATGAATGTATTAGAACAACTAAAAGATTTTGAGGAAACTGTGATGTATGTTGATGTGATGTATGTTATATGTATAGGTTGGCTATAATGTATGTGAGACAGTCAAAGGTCTGGCCCCGGGGCAGTGTGGGTAAGGAGAGCATGGGGCCACACCAGTGCTGTCGTCTTTGAGAATAAAAACTTGTAATCCTTCCACATCAAGAGTCGGTCACTTAAGAGCGGTCTGAAGACATCACAACAACTACCCAAATTTCATCCCTCTAATTAACAAATGCCAGTTACTAGTACCCCAATCTTTGTGATGTAAAAACTGCTACCACGATTTTCTTGTGGAGATGTCAAAAATGTATTCCTGTCGAGGGTCACAAGGCATTATGTTAAATTTGTGACTGTACAAAAATTGTAAGGAGACTGATACATTTTGTATTCCTCGATGTAGTACTTTTAACTTCATTTCAGCAAATCATAACATTAGTTCGATTTTACATACATGACATACTTCAATTTTTACATATTTGCCCATTATAAATAAATATTAGTCAGATTCACCATTAAAACTTGGAAAAAATAGAAGATTTTACTGCAGTGTTCGAATGATTCTGGGTTTATAAAGTTATTTTTATCTTTCTGAATACCATACTTGGTTATTTATTTCAGTTATTAAGTTATTTTCAGAAAGTTAGGAATTTGAGTGATTAAAAAAATTATTTACTTTATATTCATATTAAATTTTAGACCATTTCTATAATGTAACAATGACAATTAAAGAAACATTTACAAATAAACATTGAATTTGCCATCCTAATCACTAAGTTTTTCCACAATTTATACATATATATTGAAAAAGCTGATGATTGTTCTGTATTAACATGAAACTCTTCCACAATATTATGCCAGACATCAATGATTTCGATGAATATGCTTATGGTGTGCCAGAAGACATGATGTACAAGAGACCTTGTAGGTCTAGGTGGGACATTTTTAAGTAAACACATTATACCCATTTGGCTCCAAGTGCATTTTCACATAGCATTGAAGCTATTCTTAAGCTGAACTATGAGAGTATAAACAATTATAAGGAATTGGATAAAAGGGAGAACAAAAAATTGTGGAAAAGTGAGGAGAAATAAGGAAGCCACACAAAGATACAAAATATGTGATAGTTTGATGCTTGCCATGACATGTGAACTATATATAATAATTATCAAATTAAATATCATGAATTTTATGACATTTTATAAAAAAGTTTTCTACCAACATAACTAATAAAATAATTTAAATATTAGACATCTAAATAGTGGCACTATTTTAAAACTGAAAATAAGGAGAAAAGTTAACAGCACCAAACCACCATGGATCACTTCTGCTTTTAACATTACACTGCACGGCTTATTTATTGTCTTCTGTTTGTCCCCCAAAGACTTAAAAGAGGAGTTATATAGTTGTGGGAGAATTAAAGGGATTGGAAACTTAGTGGGCAGTACCCAAAATTCCTAATGTTTTTCTCATAAAGTGAAAATATACACCTTTATACACTAATAATGGTGAGTAAAATTAAAATCCACTGGCTACAGAGCTAAGGGAGTAAGAAACAATTAAATCAAGGTTCCTTCCGCAAACAGAGAGACAAATGTCTTTTCCATCAGCATTAGTTGTCATCAGAAAGATCAGGGGTTATTACTTATCATAGGATATTTTACTTGAGCGTAAAATTAACCAGTAAATGAGTAACAAATTTCATTTTAAAGTATAGGTGAGCACATAAGACATTTATGCGGCATGGAATCTGAAACTTAAACAGAATTAACATAAAGTTACAGTACATGAAGAATGAGCAATGGCATTAGCTTACAACTATTATGAATTAGATTATGATTCAAATATTACTGTCATTATTATGAAAAGCAACAAATGTGATGCAACTACACCAAATGCAATATCATTCTCTATTCAAGGCATTCACCGGTTAAAATTTCAAGACAAAACTAGATGTATCATCTCAGTATTTGACCTTAAACTACATTTTTTCAGATCATACAACCTTGGGACGTATTTGACTTTTACTGTGAAGGTATTTCATGGCCAAATCCCAACTTTGTGTAAATAATGCATCAAAGCTTCATATTAGATACTAATTTCAATGAGGTAGACCAATACAACAGTAATTATATAACTGAGATACTTCAGGGTTAATTATAAAATATATGACCCCAGTTCTAAGTGTAATTAGTTCAACAATAATAATTCTCACATTTGCTAACATTTCCTTTCTACATATTAAGTAGGTACCTATCATTATGGCAGAATTGCAAACCTTTTTGTGGAATACTCATGTATCTACTATGCAAAGGTCTTCCACACGTCTATAGATTCCTAGTTAAAGAGGTAAAAAATTCTAGAAATTCTCCCAAATATAATTAACTGAACAAAATACTGTTTCCTTTCATTTAGTATGTAGACTAGGTACTTGGAAAAAGAATAAGTAAGCAGCATGTAGATTAACTCAGCCACAGAGGAAACAATATCATCTAAACGTTCATTACTAAGCAAACACAATTGTATTGTAGGTGACAGAACATTATTGTATTTCACAAACATTTTTATGAAATATATGATATTTTGTTATTAATCAATAATTATGCTTCAAGAAGTAAAAAAAAATACCATTGAAAATTAAATGTATTTTTGTAAGCAGCACTAATTTTTACACCCACATTTGCAACAAAGTATGATAGGGAATACTAATAGTCTATTAAGTGAATTTAAGATTTTTGACTATTTTTTATTTTTGAAACATCATATTATTTATAAACCATTTAAATAACTTGCAGTTGTATAGTCAAATCTCCACTGCATTTTGACATCCAGTAAACTGCTTTACTGTTAGGATTTCCTACATGTATAGTTAGGGAATAAAAGAGAAAGAATGGCATTATTTCCTAAGTTGAAAGTAACTCGATGCATGAAATCCTATTTGGGATATCAATTTTTAATTGGCCATGCAGAAAGAATTCTTGCACCTTGCAAACAAACATTGACGAGTTCCCTTCACTTCAAATTGCCTTGATATTCATTGTAAAGTACTTGATATTTCAGGTTTGTTGTATGGTAGTGGTATTGATATTTCAAGTGTTTTCTCCTCACCAGAGCTGTATAGTATACTTTCAGAGCTGCTTGAGTGTGTGCCAAATGCTATATGCCCTGTGCTTAAAGTGTACTCTATTATCCTTCTTCATTAGAGCCCATATTTATGAGTTCACATTATATGTGTTAAGTTATGGGTTCTTGCCTTATTTAGTAAACATAATAGATACTTTGTATAGCAAAGCATCACCATTCCACTTTCCTACAGTCAAATTTTCAAAAACTATAACCCAATCTCACTACCATCAGCTTCTCCTGAGAAATGCCCAAACCTCCAATAACAGTGTGGAGTACAGTGGGCCACCCTGAAAGTAATTCCAAAATAATTCTATCATCACTGAAGTGCCAAGTTGAGGAATTTCTGAACTACACCATATTATATATGGCAAGATTAAAAATTCATGTGGCATCATCTCAATTTTAACTTTAATTCTCATAAGAATTTTTCAAATAGGACAAAATAAACTAATTATTTCATTTTATTATAACTGTTACAGAGACCAAGCAGTTAAAATGAGAATAACTTTAAAAAATGAAGCAAAAAACCACTACATACTTCCAAAAGTGAAAAATGTCATTCAAAGATTATTTCTACACAGCAATAATCATGCCTTCAACAGTTAATAAGCAAAATATGGTGATGTGTGAATCTTAATGAGAAAATAAATAATAAAAATGAGCAAGGCACAGAAAACAATGCAAAGGGATAGGATCTCTCTCTCCAGCCTTGTTGTTTAACCAGTGAACTTTATCATTGAGAAAGGTGGGAGAGTAATCTTAAAAGAATCATGCAATCTTTTCATTGTTATCAAAAATACGTCAAGAGCAAACACTAGTACAATTATCTATCTTGTCTTTAGATACAACCTAATGTGATAAATAAATACCTCTGCCACCACATGATCGGGACATATCAGACATCTCAAGCAGCTTAGGGTTGATAACTTGATTTGCCTCCCGTAGCACAGACACCAAGTCACCAGCCTGCTTCATGTTGTTCGGAGTAAAGAAGGTATATGCCGTGCCGGTCCTCTGGGATCTTCCTGTCCTTCCTATTCTATGGACATAATCTTCCGAGCACGATGGGTAGTCAAAGTTGATTACAAATTTAACATCTTCCACATCTGTATGAGGAATGTTAGAAGAAGAAAAAACAATAATTGGTAGTTTGCTTACTACATGTCACAGATGAGGTCCCTGATATCTTAAATGATCAACGTCACTTCAATTACACTCCAGTGGGAACTTTATTTATAAGCTTCATATTAAAAAACAGCAGCGATAATGCATAATGACATGCAAATCAGAACATGAACTTATCAGTGTCCATGTTAAAACTTTTGCATATTGTATAAACTTCTGATAATGGAACCAATCTTTTCCAACCAACTAAATTGCGAAAATGAACTAAAAAAAATAACAAATATTATAAAAAAGCAGTCTATCAAAAATACAAGCAAACAAAATGACAAGAATGATCATTTAAACGGAAACTAAAAATGATTAAGGATGGAACCTAGGACAAATAATTTAAGGTAATGTCAAAATTAAGATGGAAAATTAAATTAAATTGGATATAGTTAACTGGAATAAGAGGATAATTTTTTTGTCTCATCAGGCATGTAAAACAAACATCCAAGGCTACAAAACAAATATCCTTATTAATGCAAAAATATTTAATCAATATATATTTTGAGGGCACACATGGACTTTTACCAAAAGTCAAGTACCCTGCATCAAACGTATGCATATATATATATATATACATGTATATCATTAAGTTACAGACTTGATGTTTCCAAATCAGGGAACTGTAATAATATATCTCCAAAAAAACAAGCCACCCATGGATTGATTTGAGTGATTGAATGTTTGAACACCCCCCATTGCAAGAGCCAAATTCACACAAAAGACTTCTTGGGGGTGATCCACGGCCTATGTCCATTCATGGGCAACACACCAGGGCCTCAAAGAGTAAGGAGAGAACCTCAAAACTGGACATCCGCCAGGGCACGCAGTCCAATTACCTGCGGCGGGAGCCACCAACCACCAGGGCCACGTGTGCCGCGTTGACGTTTACGGCCCGACCCTATTTTGTGGCACAGGCGGGCCCCTCAGGCGGATTACGTGGGGCCCCACCACCGCCACTGCGAGGGAGGGGCAAGCGCCCGGCAGGCAAGAGAGCATGCCGGCCCCCGGCGGAGTCCGTCCCTTTCCTTGCGAGGCGGCTACGCACGGATTATCCGCACAGCATACGCAGGGGGCAAAAAGGGGCGGGGAGTGGGGGGTATCGGAGGGGAGGGAAGTAGATGGTGTGCAGCCCTCCAACGTGGAGTTCATTCCAATTTCAAACGAACAGCATGGAGCATCCTTGTGTTTTTGTTATATGTATATTGGCTTATTCTACACACAACCAGCATTATATAAGAGCATAGTTACATCTTTGTAAACTGTTGTATATTTTGTAATCAGAATCGCACCCCTATGGATAACTAGTTTGGTGTAGATTAGGCTTCAAATATTTAATAGTAGCACATGACCCAACATGCAAAAAAAGAAATTAAGATTACAAGGCAAAATCCCTTTTGCAAAGCTAGTGTGACAAGCAGCTAAGATTTGCTGTGAAATTAAATCCAAGTATTCAATTTATGCATTAAAATTTTGTTAAATTACTTAATATTGTGTAATGACACATTAACAAATGGAAAAGCATTAAGTATTATTATTGTGTTCTTGAAAAAAATGAACCTGATGCATCTAAGTTAGTTACTGTGTACCTGAAAGCTGTCATCTGTAACTATAATAAACTGTATTGTGTCTTTATAAGAATAACATTAAATGGAAATCTATACACACATCATAATTCAAATTCTAGACTACACAAAATGTTCATGCCATCGTATAGTAACAAGCCACAACTCTGATTAATAAGCCATGCTTTATCACAGAATTTGATGCAATATGTATTAAAATATAACAATTCCTTGTGGTGATGGTATGTATTGCTCTAACTGCAAAATTTGATATGTCCTTGTGTTGCACTGTGATTGGTCAAAGAAATTTATTTTGATTTGCAGGCATAATTAACTTATTAACAACCTGGAAATAACTGTCCATATCAAAAAGGAATCTTATATTCAAAATAAACTACACTATTTTGATGAATTTGAAAATTTAGTGCCCCAATCATATTAAGTATATGATTTACATGGTGATGTAAATTTTAGCATTGAAAAAGAAGTAAAACCTTCAAGTAATTCAAAAACCAATGACAATGGATGTAATTATGGACAATAATTTAATAAACTGAAATAAAACTAAATCACTATTTGATCTAATGTCCATTTCATCGTTACAACATACCACTGAGAAATCTAATTTGATTATAAAAAATTCACTCCCTGAAAGGCACTTCACTAAAAAGAAATGCTTACATATCAAATTGATAGTACCTAACCCCAAAACAAATGTGAACATGTATAAAAAAACAGTAATAAAAATAAAGTAGAAAAATGAAACTTAAGTATGTAAGTAACTTAAAAGTATGGCTGACAAAATTTAAAGAATATTAACCTAAAAACACCAAACAATGGTATTCTTTCCAAAATGCTTTGCTATAATTTAATCTGTGCAAAAACAAATTTCTGAGTTAAATATAATGTAAAGGCTACTTTGATTCTAACTGAAATGAAAACTTATGTTAAAAGACATTTGAAAATACATAGTGAATAAACAACTTCAGAATGAGATGAAAAATAAATGATTTTCCCAAATTATGGGAAACATCAAGCAAAAGCATAATGCGATTCACTTTAACTCTTTTACTGTAACAGGCAAAAAATAATTCATCAAGAAAGGACTTTGAAAAGAATATGCTTTCAAAAAAAAAGCACAACCATAAATAATGCTATTGACATAAAAGCATTAGTTAAGAATACCTTAGCTTCAAAATAGCAACACCATTTACCAGAACATCATCATATGAAAATAAATAAATTGTGTGTATGAGGTGTTCCAAAGTCATGAAAAAAGGGGGTACATCAAATTTGGGGGTGAAACAACAATGAAATTATCATTGTAAACCCAAAAACAAATTATCAGCACCAGGATGCAACCATACTGTCAGTATTTTTTAAAATTTTTGTCCTCATTTTAATTTCTAGAGATAGATATATACTGACTTGATATTTTCCATGGAAGGTGATAAAACGGTCATATTTCAAAATATTTGAGCAACCCAAAACTTCTGACGGTTAAATAGGAAACAGAGTGACCTTTTCATCGTCCCCCAACCACAGCACCATCGTACCCCCAGTGGGCCAGGGATTTTTTTTAATGAGGGAGGGGACATTTGGGGTG
>WURS02000018.1:1660183-1670466 GCA_011762765.2 Rhinocypha anisoptera
CCCCCCTCGCTCCCCCTCCCACCGACCCGCCTCTCTCTTCGAGAGACATATCTGCGCTCGGAAAAGATTACTGCTCGCGCACAAAGGGAGGAAAGTAGACGAGGAATTCTTTCCCGGACCATGCTCGTCAGAAAGACGACGAAAGAGCCATTCGGTCGCATGCACAGGTGGTAACAGAGACCGCCAACAATACAACCACCCATCACAAAATCTCACGGCAAAAAAACTAGCCTCCCCTCCTGTTCTTTTTTTTCAAATTCGTTCTTGATTTGCACGAGTGTGTAAAACCAATGAGAGATTTGATAGTGGGCGCGGAAAAAAACGGTATTCTACATAATAAAGGGTGATATTCGCGATTAGGCTCCTCATTAAGGTGGAGGAACTCCGTCCGGAAGCTATGCGTGTCTCCCGAATGGAACCGGCCGGTGGCCCAGGTGGGCACGAGGCGTGGCGGTCACTTACCCCCCCTCCCGTCTCCTTCCTCCACCATCCTCCTCTCCCCCCCGAGGGCCGACTCCGTACCGTTCTCGTGGCCTCGATTTCCCGCCGAGGAGCGGCCACTTCTGCCACTCCGTGGGTCAGGCGAGCGCGAGATTTTTGGGAGATCCGAGGAACGCCGTGGGCGTCGCGGGCCGCACCCGAACGGAGGGGCCGTCGGGAGAGGGGTCGTCGGGAGAGGGTCGCGCGGGGGATTCCCTCTGCGCCGAAGACGACCGGGTAGATTCCAGAACACGTCGTCTCGCCACTCGAAACGACTCTCGCCGAGACCGGACGGAACGTTAAAAGTTATTCGACGAAAGAATTATGTGTGTCGCCTGGTGTTCAAGTTCCACGTTCGCGTGCGATCTGGAAGCCTCGCGCACTAGAGTCGAATGAAAAAATCGTCCGAAGGAGAAGAGTCTTCCCGGCCGTCGAAGTCTCCAGGGGTGGGATAAAAATACGTTCTCCTCTTCGAGTCGATCGGTCGTGCTCCGGAGCGGTGAACGATCTCGGCGGCGAACACTCGCTGGTGCTTCGAGCGAAGGGCGATGCCGAGCGTCTCGACGAAACGGTGACCGCAAGTGGTCGCTGGCACCCGCGAACGAGAAAGAAATATACGATGCGAGACCGTCCGACCGACCCGTCCTGAGGCGTGTACGAGACTGCGGGAAGAGCGAGAGGCGGTCGGGGGAGAGGATCGTGGAGTCGGGAGGGAGGGAGGGGAGTGGGGAAAGGGGCCGGAGGAAGAGGGGTTGCCGAGGAGGAAGAGAGAGAGAGAGAGAGAGGGAAAAAGAGGTAAAGTGGAGGATAAGAAAAAGGGGGGCGGGAGCGGCGGAGGGGTTAGCGCGTGGAAGACGCTTGGAGGGTGGGAGAGACGGTTGAGGGGTGGTCGAGGGGATCTTCGTGGCGAATTTTAAGGCAAAGTGGGTGGGGATCGGGGAGATGGAATGTGGAAGGTTTGAATGAGAGGTTTGGAGGGAGGGGAGGAGCCCCTCCCTTGACTCCCGTCTCTTTGTCTGGCGGGGCAGCCGCCCGATATCTGTAGACCGTCCTTTGGAGGAGGTGAGGCCCCCTTGCAGTGTGCGGTACACATTGCTGTTGTTGGAATAACTTGAGGCTCCTCGGGCGTGTGTTTCTTGTATTGAATTTCCACGGCAATGTGACGGAGTACTTCCGAGTCTAGAGTCCCTGCTGGACGCCTGTTTGCCACCCATTAAATATTTCCCGTTTAGTGAAGCCAGTCGCTTAAAACGCTCTCCTAGCATGCAACACCTGGCGCCCCAGAAAAGCTAAGGATTTCCCGTGAATGAAGTCCATTTTATCTTGCCGCAATTAACGATGTCAATAATGATGAATGACAATAGTGACCACGTCGATTTTCCTTATAGGGAATATGAATCTATGAGGTCAAAATAACATTTTTCAGACACTTTGGACTGTGTCTCAATAAGTTTAATAATCAGTCGCAATTATAAGAGTTTGTGTCCAACATTAATATACCTTTCCAGCACAGTGATTTCCTAAAATCAAAGCATTATAAAATTACCTATCAGTAAAATATAAGGAACTTATAACCGTATTCCTGACTTTCAATCTCTTTCGAAGTACCTGAACGTGTAGAAAGTAAGATGGTGAAAACGAAAGCATAGTTTAATAATTTATTGAAAGATTACTGATTGGTTTTCAGCCTTTCAGGAGTCATATTGTATAAAACATATTATCTCCGAATATTGAAACTCGTAGTTTAATCGGTAGAGCAAGGTTTATATATATGATCTGGCATGCTGTAATACCACTATTATAGAGAAATATATAAATAAATAAATAAATCAAATGTTTTATCGAATATATCGAAATGCGACATTTGGTTGTTCCTAACATATCATACACGTGACTTTGAAACTATCTGCTTTCATAGCTGACATGGTTACAAAGAAAAGTTAACTACCATACCTACTATTGCTGATAACATAAATAAAGGTGGAAGTATCAGCAACTACCCCCCCCCCATATATTCTTGTCAGTGAACTATGTAAACTACGTTATTTGTAGGGGAAATATAAGTTTCCTGTTAATGAAATAACCGAGTACTCACTCAATCTGTCAGGTGAATGGTTATCAGTGAATGATCTACCACTGAAAAAACCAGAACAGTATCTTTCAAGAAAACTGAAGAAGCTTCACATGCATTTAAAAAAAATCATAGAATGCAATATTTCATTAAAACATAATTAAGGCGTTTAGCTGTTGGGCAATACTAAAGAGATCTAGATTGTCCTCTTATTATAAAAGAAGACAATTACAACCATCAATCGTACATCCTACGGACAACACGGTAGACCACGTTTTGTAATCATTACAGTGTACAGCGAATATGTCTATGAAATACTGATTATGTAAAAGAAAACTTAAGGGACCACACAGGTTAGCCTGGGGGTAGAGCGCTCGTCTGTTAACTCGGAGGTCGCGGGTTCGAATCCCCCTAGGGCATTGGTATTCATTTTGTAAAATAGAGTTTTCTCGAAGTTAAGTGCGCCAAATAAGGTCACCCTAAGTTTTGATGCCATTTCATTTTTATTCTATTCAGCAGAAGTTCCTGTAAAAATTTAATTTCAATTTAAATGTATTCTTTATTAACTTTCGACGTCGCACGCAGTAAATCTGTATTTGTATTTATACAAAATAATGTTCTTGAAAAAGTTTCAAGGTGGCCTTAATAGGCACACTTGGTACAAAAAAGGCTAATGGGTGAATCTTGATGAAGAATATACGCTCACAATGTCTAAAGTGTGTTCAATAACTATTTAAATTCTATTCCTTTCATGGCAAAAAAACCGACTTTTACAGCCATGCTATAGTTGGAATTTTATGCAATAAATCGCTAAGAATATTAAGTATTGGCAAAGAGTATATTTACTCAGAATATGAAAAACATGAAGGTCATTTTAAAAATTGAGGCTTGTCCTTTTTTGTGATGCCAATGCATAAATATTTGCATATGCATTTATGCATAAGTCTTACATGAGATACAAAGCATAATGTCTACAATTTTGTCCTCTTTATATACGCTACAAAACCAACTTTTCTTTCGAGAACCACTTGTGCTTGGCTCAGCGCCGTCATGAAGCTGTTTTTTCCTTGAATTAGTCTTACTGCTTTTCTCTGCGGTGGATTTTTGCTTAGACATTAATAAATCCCACTACCCTCCTCTGATGGCTCTTGATAATCTAACACCCTCGGATTACTTTTATTTTGGGCGATGAATTACTAAGTGATGATGTATGGTATAAATCGTGCTTGAATGAAAAAGTAGATGCAAATACATAAATACACAAATCAATCCTCCAAAGGAACAATAATGTTAGCAAAGATGATGAAGATGCTTAAAATTTTCATTATTTTCTAATTAAAAACTCCCGAAACATAACATACCATGCTTGGCCTATTTGGTCTACACACGGCATTTATTCAAATATGCAAAGAGTATGCAGGCAAATCGAAACATAATGAACATTACGCCTTGTTTAATAAACTACATAAACCTAACGTATATAACTGCTGCATTGATAGTACTGTGAATACATTTAAACTATCAATAATTGCAGGAAATTACTTTAAAATTACACACAAGAATCATTAGGTACCTCTTCCTAGAAATAAGCATGCTCATTTGAACTATGACCTGGCTGTCGTAGATATATTTTTTTCTTTTGCCGTTATATGGTTCTTACTCTCATAAAAAATACTTCTAGTGACACTGATGAGGATTAATTGGAAATACCAATGGGTAGTCTTATTGGTCTTATTTGGCAAACTTACATTATAATTTATAACTTCTAAATAACCATAATGCATGCACCCTATGAACAAAAATGCTACTAATACTATACTATATATATACATATATATATAGTATAAATACTATAATATATAGTATAAAATACTATAAGCTGCATAAATTCACCGTTATTTTACACGAAAACACTTAATCGACGATAAATGAAACTGAAAAGCTTACCTTAAAACCACGTGATTGGCAAAACGGTCATAGATATCAATCGTTCAAGAAAAAGCAAAAATTCTATTTACCACTCTTTAATGGGACAATAACAGCAATAAACATAAATATTATGAAATAACCATACGACCTCTGTTACTGTTATTGAACAAACAATAATTTGCCTTGCTTTTGGCGAAAACATCACAGAAGTTCTTTCAGATTTGAAGCACCGATCTACACCTCACGCTAGTCACTCTTTAGACTGCCCGGCGAGACGTTAGTTCCGTTAGTCCCCGAAACACTGCCGTGAAGGTGCTTTTCGTCACTAGCGGGCTTGCGCGCCAGGTTCAACTACAAGCAGGGCCAATCACAAGACAAACCGTAGTCATTCTATCGTTGCATGTTTTGAATTAGACCGTCCTGGAAGAACAGGTCACTTCCCTACATGGACTTGTCTATAGAAGTGATATCGGAGCGGATCACGCGCGGAGCGGTGAGAGCGAGGGGGGCTGTCGGGTTAAAACATCGCAGTTGGATCACTTGCAGTAAAACGTTAAAACACACGCAGTTGAAGTTTACCTCGTTAAAGTTGTCACAGACAGTCCCGGTGTAAAAGAAACACTGTCCATTGCCTCTACACCAATTTAGGAAGAAATGGTGGAGCAGAAAAAAGGAATTGATCACTGATTATTGAGACACTCACTGATTATTGGGACTTTGCTGATTAATTATAGAAGCGGTAAGCTTGTACTCCCCCTTAAGTTGAATAAAAAACATATATCTAATCCAAGCTAATAATAAATCAGCACTTAATCTGAGAATAATGAATCTTTAATGGATGCCTATCCATTATAAAGTTATTAATGGTAAAAGTAATGGATTATCACTCGTAAGCTTCGAATTCGATTCACATTCATGCGTGCTTCTATAACAGTATCTATCGCTAACCGTGGTACCGGTTCGTTGGTAATCAGTGTCGATAAAATTTGTGCTTGCTACTGCCAAACACTTCCTCCCTGCCCAGAAAAAATTTTAAGCCTATTTTTTCAATGATGTATTAATGGATTTTATGCTTAATTCTGCCAAAAACTTGCCCACCAAACATTCACGTGTGTGCGTGGAAATGACGAAAACCTCCGTTTTGAAATCGCTGTCACGTCATGGCGTGTCGTGACACGTGACATAACAGGACGATCGATATAGCGATAGGCTTATAGGTGATAGGTAAACTGAAATTAAATCGCATTGAGGAACGAGTGAGTGTAGATAAAAATAGAAGAGGAAAGGGCAACATGGAGAACTTTATGGCATAGTGGAACAAATGAATGGATAGCAAACATTTTTAAAGCAAAGTGATTAAAAGCCACGGCCTTCGACCCCAGGGGAGTTTGGTGAGTGAGGGTGGAGGTCACTCAATGGCAGCGCATGGAAATTCACACTCGTCAGAGTAACATGTCGTAGGCCAGTTCCTTTTCCTGTGCCACCTGTGCTTTTCTCAGGAAGACCAATTTTTTTTCTCCGGACACCGATTGAAATTTTATCGCCAGTTGAAGGAGGCATGTGATGATGGAGTCATGGATGTGTCGAAAGTCATGGACGTGTCTCCTTCAACTGGCGATGAATTTCAATCGTTTTCACACGCTGGTCATGTATAGAAAACGTCGCCATTTTAAGTATCGAAAACAGTTATAATTATCTCGGCTACCGCTAGAGGTTCTACCTGTCGTACGGTGCTGCCATCTCTGTCACGCATTGGCAAAGAGTGCCCGCTCATTTTAAACCAAACCGCATGTTTCTATCTGTTTCCAGTGCGTAGAAAAAAAATTGGAGGCCTTACAACTTTAATGCACCTCGTATATAACCAGCCGATATGAAGAAAGTCGAGTGACAAAGGATTTCTGTGTGAACGTGGATGGGAGTCGTATGGCAGAACGAAAACTTAAATTTCGACTAATGTTTGACATGTTTCAAATGTTTGAAATGTTTGACAAATTTCAGCCGGATTTACTCTCCGGTGACATAAGGTGCACGATTCAAAGTCCCACGTACGGAGGACTAGTGTCTCCGAGTGGGCATCCCTTCCCGGCGGCGGTTGTTCTTGTGAATTTGTTCAATATTTCTCCTTTCCTAATACCCAAAAACTGAAGTCAGTGAAGTGGCACGATTAATGTTTCTGCAAAACTAAATGAGAACTTAATTCTGTATCTTATTCTTTTCGGCTTTGTTGCTCATATTATACATAACAACAGAGGGACCGCTGCATATTTTTACCCGTTGACTGTGAAAGTATTACCATAAAATATTATATTTATTTTGATATTTACACGGATGGTACCGATAAGTTAACGGAGTTTTGAGAAACGTCATAAATTGATTATCAAAGGCTTTTCAGCTATAGTGAACTTATATCCACTTTTGAAAGAGTTTCAGAATAAAATTGTGCCCTTAAAAACTTGCTCCTTATCTTAAGATGAGTTTCCACCAATACTAAAAAAAATTTTAAACTAATGAATGCTGAGAATTATATCCGAAACTTATCCACCGCCTATCATTGTTTCACGATACATTAAAGTGAACTGAAGGAGATAAGGTGATAATTGTGATGCTGCGGAACAAATTTCTTAATTGAGAAGTCGGTGACTGGTCGGAAAATCAATATATTTAGTATTGACAATTAGGCAGGATTTGACTAATTTGCAAGAATAGAGTCATGTTAATTGGGATTGGTTTATTTTACATGGACAGAATTTTAACAACAATAATTCAGAATATTTAAAAATACAAAAAGACCAATTAAACTGAATGGAAATATTAGCTGGGTGGAACTTAAAAAAATCTTCTCCTTGGAAAGATGTCCTCAAAACTTTGGATTTTATAAAAATTATCATGCCCAAAACTTAAATTGACGAAAGTGATTTATTTTATGAAATATCTTGCATGAAAAGTACGTAATTATAGAGATACCGAGGAATGATATGAAAACAGATTGATTGAGATAGATCAAAATAATAATAATAAATGAAAAAAAAAGAAATGAATAACTGAAATAAATAAATAACGAAATAAATGAAAAAATTAAATGAATAATTGATAGTTTTAAATTACAGTGCCCCTTACGAAAAGGTCCTTGAAATTGCTCAAAACCAATGTTTACCAGGAACAAATGAAAGACGGTTAAAATCTGAAAGTGTTTTCATTGATAAATAAAATTTTGACCCCAGAAAAAAACAACAATAAAGGAGGATACAGTAATTGTGACCATTAAGTCTAAATTTAATATGGACTCTTGCAAAGGTTTTAACAGTGAATTGCAAATTAAATATAGTGTTAAAACAAATCATTTCGACTCAAAAGTATTGATAATTATATTTTCAAATTACCATTTTATTGAATGGTCGAAGCGCTATATTTTGCATGTAACTCGAATATCATTATAATACATATCTTTTTGTAATTCGATGGAACATTTTATTAATAGCAAAACCATCTCCCTATTTAATTAAACGATACTCATTCACTATAGATCTTACGGTCAATAAAACTTCCACATGTGCTCTTTGTTCTAATCTAATCGCTTTGGCGTATTTTGAAGATGTCCCGCTTTGGCTGCTAAGATATTTTTTAAAACGTCTCGCAATGGCCACTTAAAAATCACACTGCTTAACTTCAAGTAGGATTTCCTCATTCCTCCTTCCTTTTCGGGCCGATGCCCTTGTTAGGTCCCCTTCCGTCTCCGCCAGCATTGCAATGTCATCTGGCATTCTAATTGCCTCTCCTTGTACACTAACACCTCCAGTTATCTTCTCTTTGATCTCATTAATGGATTTCTCGGAGTAAACATGGAAGATCTGCGGCGGGCGGAGATCATCCATCCCCGTCTCACCTTATTCTTTTTTTTTAAACTTTTGCTTCTTTCTTTCTTCCCTCTGTGCCCCCCCCCACTCTCAATCTGTTCCCTCCCTCCGCGTGAAACACTTGTCGATATCCTGTCATTGTAACCCATTCGGATATATCCTTTAAAATGCCATTGCTTATTTTATTTTATTTTTAGATTATGAAGAGCGTGTCACGATTCGACCTGGACGCCTCCTCTTGGGAATGAGCTCACGAACGGAAGTGACGTCACGGGAGTCAGGAATAGCAACGAGAAGCGCAAGAGAGAAACAGGGCCAAATGTCATATATATCCTGAATAGACAACCGATGAGTTATTTTTATATTTATTTGGAATCCATTCTCTCAGCACGAGTAGCATTGCAACCTGCTTCCAAGTCCGTGAATGAAATAAACGCCTTTTGGTCTTTCTACATTCTCTTCTTCACGATCAGTCTACGAAGTCTACGATTGGTTGGCTCCTCGTATTTATTTGTTTCTTCGGAAATCCAAAGTGTTTCTCACTTAAACACACCCTTCTGCATCACTTTCCACTGCTTCCGTATATTAATCTTGTTCAAATGACGTGGTATTCAAGGTAATGGCAACGAAAGTTTTCGCAAATACTGCTTTTTTGTTTTTTTGGAATGATTTATTCGCCTTAAAATCATTTTGAATTTCGTATTTTATAAATATATCGGATATCAGGAGAAAGAGCACAGTAAAAGTCTTCTTTCCAGGATTTTTTTAATCATTCCAATTGTATTTCGTCGATCCCTGGACCCCTCGTTATCCCTAGATCCTTTAATTTGGAATCAATTCTGTCCTGTGTACCAGAGATTTCTTCTTATAAATAGTTTCGTCTTCCTCTTTCACCGCTTATCCATAAGTTTCTTCTTTCACCGTCACACAATCACTTCTAATGTTCTTTTAAGCCATTCGTCTTATTATAAGTTCCCCTTTTCTCCATATGTTTCTGAATTTCCATTGTGCTCTTTCCCGTGATCCTTTTGCGCTTCTGAATCGAGCCCTCGCTGTTTTGTGAGCTGCTTTGACGCTGTACCGTAAAAACCTATGGTGTACTGTTTTGCTCAACCAGCATTACTTGCCTTCTCGCAAATTTCATTTCTTATTCTTTTGCAAGAGTTTCTCTTTTCCTCGGCTCATGAAGTCCCGCTGTTGCCCTCCCTTTTCATCTCTCGAGCCTTTACTTAAAAGGAAGTTCTTACTTCCATTCGGATCCAATTTTTTTTTATTTTACCAAATTCTTCGGTCTTCAGATTCTTATTCAGCTTTCTCTATTCCCTCTTTTAGGTATTCCTATGTTTTTTCCTTTAATTGTTTTACTACATGTCGTTTCATTTTTTTCATCTAACGCCTTTTGAATCTCCATTCATAGTTCGTTTCTTCAGTTCATAGATCCCATTGTCCTATATTTTCAGGCATAACTATGGGTAAATCCATTTCTGAGAAATAAGAATTACGTACTACATATTTTTCCACTAAGATTTTAAATCTGGTACGACTAGTTTCAACGCTACGGCGTCATCTTCAGGTACAAAAATCATACATAGACAGCCACTCATGTCAGGCAGTGGGGGCGGGCATCGAAGGCGGAAGGAAAAAAGAATGCGGGTTAAGATTGGTCGTGAAGCCAGTACAATAGGAAACTAATAGATGGTATGCTAGGGAAAAAAATCGCCAGGAAAACGGATTCCATGTTATACAAAACAAAATGCTTGATGAAAATAAGTTTTTATGGTGCAAACTTCCATACTGTGAGGTTATTTCACAAAAAAATTAGCAAAATCTTCCCGTCGGACCAATTTAAGGTGGCCTTTTATAATGAAAATTATTTAAGGACTTTATTTAATAATACCAAGGACAGGTCGGATAGGGAAAATAAGAGTGGGGTGTATAAATTGAAGTGC
>WURS02000018.1:1689540-1711561 GCA_011762765.2 Rhinocypha anisoptera
TATATACCTGAATTAAAACTAAATTATTTGGATCAGTTTTTACTTCTTCAATACACTATCACTTACCTGTTCAATGTTAACTACCCTCCTTCCTAATTTCTCTCTCAGAATTATGGCTACCCCATGTTGACCTTCCTCCCCTCCACTATAAATCACTATAAAGATATCACTCTAATAATCTCCTGTATCCCTCCATCTTACCTCACTCAACCCTAGTGAATCTATTCCCACTTTCTCCATCTCGAGTTTTACATTCTCTAACTTTTCTGACCTTAACATTGTCCCTACCTTCCTTACTGAAATCATTCCTACCCTACTCATTGTCTTCTCTGGAGTAGTAGTATCATAAGGATTTCGTGAGATGACAACCAAGGAAGCCTTACCTCCTCCGCTGCCAGGCACAATACCCACCCCAGTGGGCTGATTCCCATAGTTTCCAGGTTTCATTTTATTTATTTGACTCATCATGATCTTGGGTCTCATCATAATTGAGATGGCATTTCCAATTCGTGCCTCAATAATTTTTTTAACCTGACACCATCAGTTAAATGGCGGACCTACTGGTGATCAGATGCCTTGTAACCACCTAACCTAGGAGTGAAGGCTGCATGGACAACCTTTCAATTCGCTCCTACCCTTTGACCTATTTGGCATGGGTGATCCTACCAGGAGCAAAATAATTACTCCTGCCAGTGAAACTCTAAGGGTCATTGGAATACACAAGCCCTTCCACCACGTCAAGGATGTAGTCCACGGGGAGGGTAATTGCAAATAAAGCTATTTTATATATCAGTCAGCCTGGTTTGAATTGGTGAAATATTATCAGTACTTTGTAAAGACCTGGCAAAACCCTATGCCCAGGGTCACTTTTTGTCTAATCGTAAGATTTCTGTTGCTGAAAAAACTTGCTTGGAAATCTGTATATACAGAAATATCATAAGAATGTACACAACATATGTTCCGCACTGAAGAGTGTCTGTCTAGTGAGATAGTTATCAATTCTTCTGTTTTGATGAGGAAGATTCGTTGTTTTCTTTAAAAATTTAGGCTGCAATTCATTGCTATCAAATTATACAGTAGTGTATGAAATTACTTTAAATGTAATCAATGATTGGCATTAAAAAGATAATTCTATATTTTGTTGAAGTTTCATCAAGTTCTGTTTTTTTTTCATAAAAATAAATTAATACTTCCACCGGGAACCAAGACAACTATACATAAATAAAGCGTCAAATTTATGTAATTTCAAATATTAAAGCCATAAGAATCGCCATGTTAAAAGATCGGCCGGGACTGCATCGTCGCATATGTAAAATTGAAATTTTTATTAAATTGGTATATATAAAATCATGCTTGAACTCGAAGATAAGGCGACCCCACATTTTTCTGAGGCTGATGGTGGAAATGAAGAGGGTGGAAATGAAGAGGGTGGGTCAGAAGAAAATTTTCCAAATCTCGGTAATGGAATGTGTTCCTCAAACTCACCAGAGGGTCCTGAAAAAGCATAAACGGCACAGTAAAGGGTTGCCCTATTCCAGAACAAGAGGAAAGTCTGATTGTTCAAACACTTTTGGAAAAGACGGGTAATAAGATTTGGAGAGGGCACAAAGGCCTCGGTCATACATAGATGAACGTATTCTCCACAGTCGCATGCCAAAACGTATTCCACAGCCTATGGGTTAAAAAAGAGCAGATTGAATAATATAATTTTTATCAAGTAAAGGTAAAATGCCTATTGATAAACAAAATAACCTAGAAAAACTATAAGAAAAGTTGTTTGTTCAATACCAATGATGGGAGAATCAAGAGGGAAATAATTAGTTTGGATATTTTCAGGTTTTAATTTATTTTTCTGTGAAATGTTAATGCACCATCCACTCAAAACAACATTATTTTCCATTATCAGTGTTATTCTGCCCAAATGAATTCAAAACTTTGCACTGCTATTTTTTCAAATACATACTTTCAAATCTGTAATTGAATATATTTCGTCAATATTTTAAATTTTGCAGTTACTGGGAAAAATGTTTCCATAATTAACTTACATGCAAGGCAATAAAATGTAATATCTCTGTTAATTTTTCTATAAGGGTTATGATTGGCATATTTATGATGATATCTCAGAGTATATTTTTGTTTGATATATAAACTCTTAAAATACAAACAATTAGAGTAAATTACTTTTTATTATTATTATTTTAGCTCTTGAAGACTTATTATAGCTTGAAATTCTTTTGAAGATAAAATGAAATTTTTTCATATCTGTTGTACTGATAAAAACCCCTTAGAATACTTTTAAATATGGAATTTTTATTTTATTTTCAACAGCAGGAGATAGGAGAAAATTTTTGTTTTATATTATTCCAATATCTTAAACATTACCTATCATCTTATTATTTTTTAAATTTTTATCTGCCTTTTGTTGAATTTTGATTTTAACGTTAGTTCCCTTTTAGTCCATACTTACCATAGGATATATGCTTATTTAGTATTTGCAATATTATTCTTATGCCCATAAAAGATATTTTCTACTGTGAAACCTTGATGAGGAGACAATAAATCAAAAATTGATTTTTGGACATTCTACATTCTCTTTATTCATTTGTCCTTAATAAGAATTAACAATATATATCTTTCGAAAGCTTACAGAAATTTATTTGACAATACAGAAAGTTATTGATACATTGTTTTTTCCAAATTGATAAATCTCAACTCATTCAATATTTTTAAATTGTTTCTAAAATGTAAATAGATGTGAAAAATTTTTGTTCTGTGCTTCCAATACTGGATTCGTGTATGGATCATTATTTAAAATTTGAATGAAAACTTTGGACTAATAGATTGACTATGTGGTACTGATTCAATAGCTTCCAGTTAAAAATACCTTCTTATATATTATTTGTTCAATCCAAAAGTGTAATATGAACAGAACATACAGTAGGCTTCTGATAATCCAGGAAGTGGAATTCTTCACAAATTCAGTAATCCAACCCTCATGATGCAAATGGATGTTCCAGGAATTTTCCTAATTACAAGTACTTGAAACGATTTTTGCATACAGATGATTATTTATAGTCATTGAAGGGACCTATGGAAAAACAGTGATTGCCACCACAACTTGATATTTTTTCTTTTCATCTTACTTTGTATTCTCATGAAAGAGAACTTCATTCAGGCTCAATTTTATGACTTTTTTCAGAATCAGGCATTTTGAATTGTGTGACTTAATAAGAGTAACTTTGGAAAATTCACTTTTATCAGTTCTCACAAATTTTGAAATGCAATAGAAAGTTTCAATTTTGTCTTTCTACTATCACATAAAGAATCATTCCTTCTTGTTTTAAAGCCAGCTGGTCACTAAAGCAAGAAGGGATTGATACAATTCCAGTGACAAAGGCTCAAATAAGAGTATGCATAATGTTAGTTGTATTAAAGGAAATTTTTCATGAGCTGCTCATTCCATGATTTTACTTAACAAATTTCAGTCCACCTCTGGATAATCAGGATTCAACTGTTAATGTGAAATGAAGTATTTGTTATTATGATAATGAACAAAACAATAAGCCATCTATTCCTGCAGTTAGTAGGGAAATGATAAACCTTGCCAAAGAAATGTGTTACCTTCTAACTTATGTAATTAAACTAAGTTTGTGTTAAAAGGATAACTATCTGCCTCATAACTTCTGTAAAAATATCCTGGTACCTAGTCTTTTAATCTATTGTACTTCTTGCATGAACTCAAGCCCAATTTGATTCTTCCTGCACTTTGTAGAATTTACTAAATTTATGAAGCATTCTATATCTTTATGTAAAGGAAATGAAATTTGACCTTCTATTCTGAGTAAAACTCAAAAACTGATGACTCAATCCTAATGCGAAGTCATTTGTCTTCCTTTTGACTTGTTGGGAAAATCACTTAGATGATTGCATGAATTGTTAACAAGTGCTCTTGGCAGTATATGCTAAAAGAATTATTTTGCAGCTATAATAGTCTTTCACACATTGCACAAAATATATGAATCATAAATTAAAATAAAATTCTTTTCTCACTTATGTGATAAAAAGCAGTTTTGATGTGCACAATCCACCAGTAGCCATTGCAGATTGAGAGTTGCTATTCACTGTAAATCACTAAGTACATAATTTATTCTATCCTAGCTAATTTCAATTTTAAAAATTATATTGCACATAATTGCACCTAAGTATTTACATTACTAAATGCTGGTAAATATGAAGTTTTATTTTCAAGTTAAATTTTATCTGCTAAGTGTATAAAATAAAATGCAGGTCTCCATTTTTAGACTGATTATCACATACCTATTTCAAAATATTTTTATATTAAATAAAGTACAGTTTATAGAGTGATGAATACATACCCATACTTAAGTATTAATACCTAATTATATCATGTATTTCTTAAGCACAGAGAAAATACTAATAATTAAACAGCACAAATGCTAATTAATAGCCAATGGTTATATTATAAATTATTCCCTATTTCAGGATTCAGAGCTAGCTTACCAGATTCCCATTTTGTGCAATACAGATGTCAAATTTCAGTTCACGCACACACACTTCATACTCGTGCCTATTCATTTCTTTTCTGTCTCTTAGGTCTATTTCTCTCTTTTTCTCTATTTCTTGGCCCAGAAAAACTTTCATTCTCCTTTCATGAATTACAAACTATTATTAAACTCTTCTCATTAAATATACAAATAATAACTATTACATTCTACTTAAAGTACAATAATCAAACAAAATATCAATGCATTGAAACTAAAAAAACTATTTTACACATAATTCAGATTGATAGATTTCCTGTGACATTTTGGAAACATTTTTTGGAATTACTTTTCCACAACTATTTTGAGGCAATTTTTGATTTTTCAATCTATTGATGATGGTTTATACTTTAACTACCACATCTAATTATCTGCATAACCAAAATGAGTAATGAGGATCAGGTAAATATTTCCAGTCTAAAGTTTTGTGGTAATTTATATATGATAACTGATGTATTAGTTACTTTTCTATGGCCAGAATTAATTTTAAGCCCCCATTGTTTTTTACCAACTGTAGTGAGTCTTTTGGTAGCTCTAAAAATCAATATCTCTCTGTTAACTTAAACCATGCATAATATTTTCTTTGTCTGTTCATTTTATTAATATTTCATAACATTACTAGTTAATTTATATTTTTTCTATCTGGGATACATTTTATAAAACTAATCTTATTATTGGCATTCAGCATATTAATCATTGATTGGAAAAGCTTATGTGTATCACCTTTGAAATGTCCTGTTTTGATAAAGTGATAGAATTTGATCTTTTTGAAAGTGATATAATTTCTGTAACCATTAAAATCATGAAAATAATCTTGCTTATATACATATAAGTTAAGTACCCCATAGTAACACCATATTAATAATAATGAATATTTTGAGGGAGTGAATTGTGTAGTTTGGCTACTTTGTGATAGGGACCATCAGTGCAAAAAAAATATACATATATATATATGTGTGTGCTTATTTTTATCTCAAGGGATTTGGCCAATTACAACTCCAATTATTCCATTGCCGACATTTCGGTTCATTTATAAATCATCATCAGGGCAACTTAGTTTTTTACATAGTCAGTGTGACCCGGGTTTTGTTCGTGCAAATGGAGTTTGTTACAAGATATATATATATATATATACACACACATATACATATATATATATATAAAAAAAAGGTAGGGACATAATTTGAGACATACAAAAATAAGGTCTTCAAGGTCCCCTTTATGATAGCTTGAAAAGAGCCCTTATGACCTGCTTTTGTAATTTAAAAAATTTTACACTCGAATTCACCCTCTTCATAATATAAGGCCATATACTAATACGGAGTGAAAGTTTGCAAACTAGAGCATTCTAAGAATATTAAAACTTGTGCTAAGACTTAAATATCTTAGCTGATAAAGAGTTTTACTTAATTTAGATGTCAATGAATTGGTGTGGGAGGACCATTTTAGAGATGGTTCAATTACAACTCCAAGAAATTTTACACAAATTATCCACAGATGATAAGTTGACATCATAAAATTGCACAAGTGGTATTTGCTCTTTGCTAAAATTTAGGCATATTGTTTTTTGGACATTAAGGCCATCAGATTTTCCTGTAACAAATTTTGGAGTGATTTCATGGTAGTATGAGTTTTGCTTTGTAATGACTCTGATGTTGTCCCATGAATTAAAACACTGGTATCATCAGCAAATAAAGCAGTTTCCTCCTAAGAAATAAAATCTGGCAAGTCATTAATATTCAATAAAAAAGCAGGGGTATTGAGCCCTGGGGGATACCTAATTTTCCTTTTAGCTGATTGATAACTTATCTTACACTTTGTTGATGAATCAAAATGAGATATTTCAACCCATTGAAATCTTCCCTGTCGATACGAAGGAAGCCATTTGTTATCTATGCCTGAGATACCATATTTATTTAGTTTTTTCAGTAGATTTTCATGGTTAAGAATTTCAAAAGCTTTTGTGAGATCTGAATATACCCCTATGGACAGATAAATTGAAATAATCTTTTTTGCTGGCCGAGTTAGCCTGGGGTAGAGTCCTTCCCAGCTAACCCAAAGGTCGTGGGTTTGAGTCCTGCCTAGGGTATGGGCATTGTGTTTTTCAAATAGGTTTTTTCTATGATATGTAATTGCCATCAATGCGAACTATTAAAAAATATACTACTACTACTTATCTTTTTCACTATAATGAAACTTCAATTCACCATACTTTTTCATAGAAGGTAAATGATGATGCAGAAAAGTTATCGTATGTTTTTTAAATTATTTTGTTTATTTGAATTTTTTGTAGAATGAGTAAATTTTTTTATTTTTTCCTTCATTATCAATACTTATCATCATAGTTTAATTCAGGCCAAAAATCCTTCCATAGATGTTATAGTTATTTTTAATATTTACATGTCTCCTATGTATAAAATTTTCCATTATGATAGTTGAACTCAGTTAATGAAGCCATCACATAAGGTAATTCACATTTAATCATAATTCATATACTTAACCATAGGAATATAAAGTTGTGCATTAAAATATGAAAATAACACCTGAGACACAATAAAAACACTACATTAAAATATGATCCATACAAAAGAAAGACTTCCAAAATTGTATATTAATTACATCTCTCTATGTCCCATCATATGAGATTTGAATCATATGAGAATGGGCTTTTGTGCCTCATAATTTACATGTATTTTTGTGAGTTTTTATATTATAGAAACGTGTTTTTATTCAGAAGTAGCTTAAAGTTCATCATATTTTACCTATTTGTGAGCACTTACAAAGATATTTAGGAAAGAAAACTAATTTTTATGGTACAATATTTTTTTTCAAATGAAAATCCAATCCATGGTCATGTGGAGGGGTGTAGATACCTATTATGAGAAACTGATATTTATCCAGGCATACGTAATTTCCCTGTTAAACTTACAGCAGAAATCTTTTCTAATGATGTGATTCAAATTCATCTGTAAAACAGAACACAGTACTTTATAATTGCTCCAACTTAGAGTATCTTTATATTTTATTATCTAATATAAAGAACAGAAATTCCAAGAATATACTTGTACCACTTTTCACAAAGCCATACATTTATTTATTCATGATGTTGGCTGTGACCGGATGAACCGGAAAAGCCTCTCTCACCATGCCATACCATAATGACCAATAAACACTTGACCACTACCCATACAATCCAGTCCTCCCTTCTGACCCTCTCTTCAACCTCCTATGTACCAAAACCTCTGTGGAGAGAGCTATCTCTGCTTTTTAATGTTTATCTCTTCTTTTCTTCTCATATCTCTTCCAACACAGTGGACAAAATCTAAAATGCAACAGGTTCCATACATTTGATGGTAAGACAACTATGAATGTACACTCAATTCCTTTTGATTTCCCTCTAAGATATCCTTTAGTCTCCTAAAGAAAAGAATTGGATGCCTGCAATTATGAAAGTTTCTTTTCCACATTTTATACATAAAATAGAACTTATAGGTCTGTGTTTGTTGTGGTATGCCTCACATTAGTATTTTCAGCTAGAATTTAAATGTTATAGAAACTTCAATGCATAATTTAATTCTTAACTCCAACCACATCACTTTGGACATGTTAGCTTGTGCATCACATTACCTATTAGTTAGATTAGATATTTTCTGTGTAGTTGTCAAATTTTGTATTGAATTTATGCCTAATATTCATTTTTCTAGTACTTTCCATCCTCATAATTATATTTTTATATACATCACAGTAGGCTTGGGAAAGGAGTCAGTGGATTTTTCACTGGGAGTTCCACATGGTACAAGCACACCTTCAGATGATGAAGAGGATGACAGCTGGAGGTAAATAAATTACTCATATAATATTTCTTAGTACTATTCTATTTTATAAATATGATATTTTCCTAATAATCTCACATTTCACTTATTTTATTGTCACTGTCATTTAAATTTTCAATGTGAGAGAGATATCTGCCTAAATACATTTTCATTTGTCATGATTATCATTCATATTTAATCCCATTTGTATAAGATATATTTGAATTTCTCTCTCCGCAAGTAATTTTCTGAAATTTGTGAATGTTATTAAATGATGAATCGATAGAAGTAAATCGAAGTAACCATGATAATAACTGCAGTCAAAATTCAAACTTACTCTTTGCTAAAAAAATTAAGTCCTGCAAGTTATTATTTTCTGCTAGTTGAAAAAAGTAATTCCTATCAGAGAAAGTATTCCATTGTTCAAGGTGTTTCAATTAGTTTGTGTGAGACTGCAAACTTAATACTATTTGGTGTACCTTTAAATAGAAATTCGTTAAACATCATATGGTTGGTTTTGATAGGAGCCATATGTTCATTGACTGATTAATAATTTGCTTCATTATGCTTATTAGTCATATCTTTAAAGATTTTTGTATAGACCAGATTCATAAGTTGCCATTTTGTTGAATACACATTTCTGATTTACTAATCCCTATGCATCAAAAACACAGTAGCCACAAAAAGATTACTCAGAGTATAATATATATCATCATATAACTGAGAATATTTTAATCCTAACCTCTCAGGGTATGTATTTTCATTCAGAGTAAGAAAAGAGGGAAGAATCCATTACTTGGTTTCTCAAATCACAATTTAAAAAAAGAGTAATATAATCAATATTTTTTTTAAATTTTCATAGATATCCACTTCCAAGTTCAATCTATAAAGTTAGCAAGGGAACAACTGGGTTTACCAAGGTTTTCTAAAGTTTTATAATTGTTTTAGGTTGTGATAGGCAACCCACACAATACACTTATATGACTAGGTATTTAATACATTGTCACACCAATGTATTAAATTTCTAATTTAATCCATGGGTGTGACAAATAACTTTCTACACAAGTTGATTATCATCTTATATAAAGTTTTTGCAAAATAAATAAATTAAATTGATAATTGAAAGACCATTTTTTGATAAAAATAACTTGTTAATGCAATGTCTTAAGACTCAGTCAATGGTTTTGATTTAATTGTTTGTTAAGAATAATTTCCAAAATACATGAGATTCTTTCCCAGAAACTCAATTTTATAAAATTAGCCGTCATGACAATCAAAATAAATAATTTTTTTCAAAATCATTACCGATTTGATCCCCTTGATCCATGAAACATTATTGACCCATATAATTTTATTTTTAATTATTTTATTTTCCTGTAATTCAATTTCTTTCATTCAGTTTATTTGATCAAACTGATGCCATATGTAGCTGTAATTACAGAAAAATATGTATTCACACTCTTTGGCACTTCATACTCTGAGAAGCTTCAACATATTTGAATGGTTTTCTGAATCTCAGTTCATCCCTCATTTATTCACTCTTTCTTATACTCTTCATAGTGGGAAACCATCTCCATTAATAATCACTGTTGTTCTTATCACAATATCCACATGCCTTGCTCCTAGATTCACTTCTTACTTCATCATTTTAAGCGATCACTAGTGCTAGCAAGTATTTTACATGAAGATTTTCAAGCAATTTGATATCACCTTTCATTGTGATATATTTGCATCAAGATATTTAAAAATAACCCTTCACTATACTTCCATCTCATTACTTCTAATATAAATAGTTTAAGGGTATAAGAGTTACAACTAGTATTATTTCGTATAGAATTAAGTACACACTCATTTTAAAATGCCTGAGAAAAGGATTTGTCACCCTTGTCTCCCAATTAGTGCTGTGGATAGAATGTAATACAAATATAAAACATCGCTCTCATTCATAACATTTTCGTTTATTAATTTAACTGCCTCTTCTGAAATAGCTCAATATCTTGTCAAATAAGTTGTAAAATTATTATTTTAAAGAATTCTAAAGCTAAATTATTCATAAAGCATTATTCTTGTACTTATAAGTGAAACTAAAGATGGTGTGTCTGCAGTTAATGCTCATGAGAGTGAATTAATTTGATACAATATTTAAGTATTACAATTTGCATGGTAAAAAATACTACTTAAGTTTTACAGATAATTCTGGTACCTTTACTATACTATTTACTTCTCTTTGAGGCTCCTAAATTATTTAAACAAATCAAAAAATTGTGATTCAGGTGAAGTAACTCTTGCAATATATCAAGTACTTAAAGAAACAACAAAAGAAAATGGAAATTTGGATACCATAATAAGGTTGTTGCAGAGTTCCTTGAGTAAGGTGAAGCAGAGTTCAGAATAATCATAATTTCTTTTTATATATCTAATAATAATCACTTTTTCATCCATAATCATAGTTTATGAATATTTGCGGAAGAACATGAAAACCAAAGTTAAAAATTATCAAACCTTCTGAAATGTTGCTATTAGTAAAAAAAAACATGTAACATAATTTCTTCCTTCAAAAAATAATAAATAATAACGTCCAAACTTGCTCCACAAAATGGGGCGAGTTTGACCACCCTTTATTTATGTTGAACTTCAAAGTTGACACTTTCATGTCCAGGGGAAATATTAAATTCAATGGAAATTTGCTACAGTAAAAATAATAATTTATTTGGCATATACGTAAGTTAAAATTCTATGAGATGCTTTTAGTTTTCTTTTTTTTTGATGGCAAACTCTGGTAAATAAAAAGCAATACCGAGAAGTTGTGAATGTTACATTGATGGAAATAGTCACAATTTTTTTAATTTTTTATTAATAGATATATATTGTTGAAAGGGAAGTGGCTAATAGTTAAATACAAACAAAACACTCATAAGTGTTCAATATATCTTTTATTACTAACCTCTTCAAGAGACAGTAAAGGGCAAAAAATCACTTATAATTAACATTAAAATGATTCAGTGAAATAATCTAAAACATATCATCAAAAAAGATCACTAACAAATTTGTAACCTCAAAAATAACCAATATCAGAAATATTAATTAAAACACTAAAACTGAACGGCCCCTTTGCAAGTCTCTCGGTGGAGTCAGAGCATGAACAATTTGTGTTCTTCACTTGAGACACGCGTCAACAACATCAAGAGAACTTAAATAAGTGACTTTTACTGTAATTTTCTTCAGGAGGCACTGTTCACAGAATCTATCATTTGAACAGACTTCCACTATCTTCCCCACAAAGAACCTATCATGTTTATTAGTTCAAAAATAAATAAAATGAAATCATTTTTCTATACAGATCAACAAGAAAATTTTAAATTACTTTAATCAAAATCATTCCTCTTTTTTGGTGCCATGTTGAATATCTCATTTCCATGGAGGAATCATTTATCCCTATCCTTAACCAAAGATTTGTCTTTCTTTCTGCATTCTTGATTCCCCCCCAGATTTCTTTCTACTTGGGTTGATGATAACCCCTTGATGACTACTCACCTTTTAACAAAGACCCTATATTTATCAGTAAAAACTAAACCACAGTGATCAACCCTAAGATTGGTATGTTAAGTGAGGGTAGAGCTCACCTAGTACTAAGCCCACGGCATGTGGAAATCACACATCAGGGTAGAGGGGCCAGTTCATTTCCCTGTGCCACCTGTGGTTTCCCATTTATCAGTATCATCACTAAATTTTTCTCATCATAATTAACTATGTTTTCCAGAGGAACACCAGTCAAAATATTTCTATATCATCATCCCTTCTGATTAAAAAACTCCATCACTAATAAATTTAGGTTAACTGGCCACAACGGAATCCCCCACTCTGTATATTTAAGTGCCACCCATACCAGCTGATTTTCCTCAATGTTAGATGGAACAGTTTGCCTGCCACTTTTCATTGGGTGTTTTTTCTTAACTTCGTTGCAGAGAGTTTATTTGCCCACAGTTAACTCCTTGTCTGCAGCCCAAAAGTATCAACCTTCAATATTCCACAGCTTCAACACCTTTCACAATGTCACTTTCACTGTTTCAATGTGACTGCTGATCCCTAGCAACACTTGTGAACGTTCTCACCACACCGGACTGGAAACTACACAAAGGCACATCAAATGTTCTAATTTTTAGAATATTGGCAGGATCTCAATGATCATTTCCATATGTAATGATAGATACAGCAGTTTATAATGGATGATAAACCCATAAATTTTAGACTTTTTTGCTGAAAAGTACAGTAGTTTCTTTTTGGCTGTGTGAAATTTCACCTAACTGCCACACCACAAACTTATCGGTTTGCCTAAGACACGAAGTAGCAGATCCATTGTTTTTACTGGTAATATGCTATATTTAGCATCTTTTAGCCATAGTGGGTGCTTGTATTTAGCATTTTATCTTTGCTCATTTTGGAGACATGATTAAATTGTATAAAAATGACAACTTTTGAAGTAAACACAATGTAAGCAGCAACAGATGTGATTGTCCAATCTCATCCCATGTGTCCAAACTTGCCCCAACTTAAGATATACGTATTTAGAAATTTTCATCATAAAACTATCACCTAGAAATTTTCATCATAAAATAGTAAGATTCATTCTACACAAAGTGAGCAGCATAGAGCATATTTCGAGATAACAGTAAATTTAATAGGGCATTTAGAAACAAAGAATATTGTTCTAATTTCTGAGAAGAAATATGTGGACTAATCTTGAATCAGTCATAAGTCAAATAAATATCTTATTACAGATATCCTATTACTTGCAACTTCAGGTATTATGATGTTATATTTACTTTTCTGGGTCATTTGTTGCCTTTCATGTAATTAATCCTTTATAATTTATATTCACATTACCCATATGATCTCTAATATTGTTGGATAACTGAAATTGTTATTACTTTTTTGTAAACCTACATCTTTAAAATATTTAAGTAAAATATTAGCATTTTTTCTAGAACTTTTGGGTAGTTGGTTATTGTAGTCCTTAAGTAATGTCGAGTTATCAAGTGATAAACTATGATTTCTGGAAATGGAATCATAACACGACAGACACATTTTAACGCCATTATCGAACTGAGCATTATGTATTTTGAGCTGAAAAACAAAAGACATACAAAAATGACAGTCAACCCTAGTAAGATACAAATGCTGCCAACATACTCCTGTCAAATAATAAGTAAATTCATAAGCCGAATGTAACTCGATTATATGTACAGCATTAAGTGATTCTATGATTTGACCCTGTTGTTCCATAGTTGGTAATGGTATTGCAAAGTTCATTTTTCATTTGAAAGTCTGAAGTGGCATGCCACAGGATATTTTTATTTTGTGAGTAATTTGTATGTGGATTAATTTTCCCTTACCAGTACTATTCATTCATAATTATCCCTCTATAATATTGGCAATAAATGAGACCCTGGGAATTGCAGCCTAGTTGAATTCTCTCATATAATTGAACAATTTTTTACTTGGAAATGGAACTTGTGCTTGAAAATGTTTAAATTAACATTTAACATAATAATAATAACAATAATATAATTTATTGTTCAATAGGTCAAAATGATATAGAGCTCATCAGTATATAACACTTACAATATCACAGGATAAAGAGAGTGATAAAAGAAATCATAGCATACACAAATACATAAAATAAGGTCATGGAAATGTTAATAACACAAGGAAAAAAATTACAATTGCAGCTTGTCATCGAAAGTCATCAATACTGTAGTAAATTTTACTTTGTAGTAGTTTACATAATTATACTTTAAATGTAGAGGGACCAGAAATATTTCTTATTGATTGTGGAAGTTTATTGTAGGTTTGAGAGGCTGAGTGATGAGGACCCCACTTTGAACAGGTTAGATTTTGACTAGTTAGATAAATATTTTCTCTACCACGGGTCATGTACTTATGAAAAGTAGTGTTATGGGGAACAGAGGGGGGTTATTTTTCACAAATATAGGACACTGCAGAGTATATATACAAGGGAGGGGTAGAATTTTCAAGATTTTGAAATATTGGCCTACCTGGAGATCTGGTAGATACCCCATAGATGGCTTTAACAGACTTTTTTTGTAAAGAAAATACTTTCGAAGCAGCCCTTTAATTACCTCAGAAAACGATACCATATGAAATACAAGAGTGGATGTATGCATAGTAAACCATTTTCAAGGTTATCATGGAGGTAATTTGTGCTAGTTTTCTTATCATGAAAAGTTCTGATGAGATTTTGTTAGCTACCTGATCACTGTGAGTGGTTCAGTCAAGATCCTCTCTCAAGTAGAGGTCCAAAAATTCCACTGTTAAAGAGCATCGGATTATATTATTGTTAACTTTTATCAAATGACTACATAGGGGGGTGAGATATTTTGCAATGAAATTGCATGAAACTGGTTTTGTTGTAATTTAAAGTTAACTTGTTTACTTGACACCATCAAGCCAGGCTACTAATCATGTTTTTTGTGCTTACTATTAGATCAGATTAAGTGTTTTCGGAGTTCAGGGAAGAAGTATCATTGACATACGAAACTGTCCTGCTGTACTGCAAAGAGGGAGGTAGGTCATTTACGAATATAATAAACAAGAGAGACCCAAGGATTGATCCCTCAGGAACACCACAGTTAACTTCCAATGGAGTTGATGTATAGGCATTTGTTCTCATAGTAGACTTGCATCTCATCTGGACGATTTGTTGGCAATTAGATATATATGGCATGAGTGCCATGTATATCTGAGTGAGCCATGCCAGAAATTCCTAGGTTTTCAGTTTTTTTGGATAAAATTGTATGATTAATTATATCAAAGGCCTTACTAAGGTCATAGAATGTACCAATGACCTGTTGGTGGTCGTTTAATGATTAGCATATGTGGTTAATTAGATGGAAGGCAGCTGAAGTTGTAGATCTACCTTCTCTAAAGCCATGTTGAGATGTATGTAACAAATTGAAATGCTGCAGGTAATTTACAATGCGAGTATTCATCAATTTTTCAAAAATTTTGGAGAAAACAGATAAGACTGAAATTGGTCTATAATTTTCATGGACTTCATAGGAATAGATCACACCAAACTCAACTGGGATTCATGATATATAAGTATCTTGAAATCAGGCAAATCTGAGAAATAAGTAGAATCAGAACCTTTAGACTTTGAGTAGCTTTTTGATGGGGTACCACACGATTTGAGGTCTTAGAGAATGGTAAAATAGTAAACTGGGATTGAGACATCTTCTTATTATATTTAGTAGTATTTAAACTGTAAGGATACTTTTCACCTTAGGTCATTTAGCGCCACTTATTTTTCATTGAAATATTTCTGGTTCGAGAATGTAATCTCAAGTAAATATCCTTTTAGTCATTATTTTTGGAAATTATATTATCTATAAAGTAATATTAGGCTGTTTTTGAATGACACCATCATCTGCCAGGAAATAATTAGAGGTGTAAATCATTAGGAGCTTTCGAAAATCCTTAATATGAAACAAGGTTAAATTCACATATAATATCTAACATTAAACCTTAAGGCAATATTCCGCCATATGATTGCAAATCATTGAGAATGCTTCCAATCGCTCAGACTCATAATGAATATTGTATTCCTTTGCAGGATTCAAATCTCCATGATTGGAACCAATAAGGAACATTTATTCCCTCAAAGAAATTATGAAACCTGATTGGCTACTGAGTCCAATCGTATGTCTCCCAATTGCAAGGAAATAGAATTTTTCCTATTCGTTGGGGACAATTTCAATTGTATTCTTTCCACCAACTCCACTATGTGACTATTCAGAGAGACTAATTATTAGGGTTACTCTGGAGGGAGAGACTCTAATCATGTGATGGAAGTAAAAACACAGCAATGCAATTCCCAATGATAAACACATCCCTAACAACTACATATTTATGAATTTAGTGTGTAAGAAATAAGTACTTTAGAGTACCAAGTTAGGTTGTACATAATGTCAGTAAGTCACATTCATAATACATATAAACTGGTGAAATTTAGTATCTATAGGTTGTGGGGAAATATTTTTGTGAATAATATAAGGATAAGTGTCATAATATTGATCAGATTACATGTGGGGTATTTCAAGTATTTTGAACCCATTGAAGAAAGTGTATGGAGCAAAATACAGAGAAGTATCACTCAATTCTAAAAATTCCTTTGAGTGAACAGAAACATCATAGAATTACTTTTTGTTATCATATAATTATTAGATGACTTACAACAAGAACCACCTGAAGAGTGTAGATAACAAGAAAGACAAATTATTGAAGAAATTCAGGTTAATCCAACTATAAAAAGACTGATGGAATAATATTAACAACAAGTGCATCGATAGTCAATCATGATAATACGTTTAAGCAACTAGATCATTGAACTTGTTGTAAGAATTTCTTCTTTTTATACTATTCAAGACTACAAATGCAGAAATCATTATTACTCCAAAGCTTGAATGGTGTGTGGATGTAAACATAAACTAATCCTCAGTTTTGCTTGGAGCCCTAAACAAGACCAAACAGTCATATATTGACAAATTTAAATTAAAACGAAATTCATAATAGAATTTTAGTCTAAATAAGCTCTTTAAAACTATTACTCCAATATGTCTCCTAAAATATAAAATCACTTGTATCTAAATTTTCAAATGCCATCAAGAACATTTTGGAATGTGTAGTGGTCTCAGTTCATTTCAGAAGATTCATAATAAAATCATAAAAATGCTTACAAAGACTTAGTAGAATTATTCAAGAAGTTAAAACCTATTACTTATTATATTTATAAAGGTAATAAAATCATAACTTTTAATGAATTGTTATTCTACATTTCTGAAGATAATGTATGCTCTTCTTTATTAGAATGGTTAGTTTAATTATTCTTAATGATAATTTGTCTAATTCTTCATGAATATATATCATGGAATACATGAAAAAAAGAAACTATGGCAGTCAAATTTAAATGGACAATCTACTTGATTCATAATAATATTGGCTTTTTCTATATTTGTTATTTTTTTAATATAAAAGGTCATAGTAAATTTAGTACTGTTTTATTGTAGTCATTTGTCAGCTGCAAATGGAGTGGAGCCAAACATTGTTGATCATAGCAGCCAGAGCCAGTTGAAATGAAATACCTAAACAAAGAAAGATTTTATTAAGTGATGAATAAAAGGAATGATGTTGATTTTTCATGGAATGTGCCATGGGGTGGACATAGTGTTACCAACCTTTCAGCTCTCCTACTTTATCCGGGCAGTGTGGTTAGGCCATCGATGAGCAATATATAAAGTCTTGCATCGCTTGCCTAATCACACCGCTTTGATAAAGACTTCTACATCAGAATAGAAATCTGGCAATGCCACATTCAGTGGTGAAAAATCAACAACATGCTACTAGTACATTTCTATGCAGATGTGATTTGCAAGAGGCTTGTTGATCCTTGATTACTGCCATAATGGCTTAAAATAATCATGAAGGTCTTTTTAAAAATAAATGCAGTGTAATATACTTCAAATGGCTTCTCCTCTTTCACAGCAAATATGGTAAGACATAAGGAGTAGTTGTTTCATTCAATGATTACAAAATAATTCTACAATATCAACTTCATTTGAAACAGATATAATTTTGATAGTATTTTAAGCATGTTGTCTTCCTTTTAAATTTAACAGGTATCAACTATGTAATTCAAAGATATTTTTATGCTGTTCACAATTGTTTTTAAGTTCTTATTATGTCATCTCTGAAAGATGTAAAAAAAAGGCCAAGGGAATATGACACAAAAACAATAACTATAATTTTTAAAATTTTAAGAAATTTAATTATAATATTTTTCTTCAAAATATTTTATATGTTATTCTAACACAAATTTTTTACATAGGAAATGTCTCATCTTCAACCATCAGTAGGCAGCTTGTGTAATTTCCTCTTAGCTTATAAACAATCTTAAAGGAGCATGATATCATATCATTTAATTACAGGTTTAGCTAAAATCTTCGCCAACCACTCCTCGTTCATTATAGCAACAAATTATGTGTAACTATAATATATAAGTTGTTAGTAATTAATTTAATTATTAATGTTGATTTAGATGACTCCCTATTGAAAATCTGAATCACTTACCTTTGATTGATGTGCATATCAATTTTCATGTCACCATAAGATGTCTTTATCAATATTCACATATTAAACAATTTTCAGGGTTTATTTTGTAAAGTGTTGGTATGCATCAACAAGGAGATGATATTATTAATACCAACATCACATAATCTATTTATTTCATAAGTACTACATAGTTCAATTCATAATGCTCATCTTTTAAGGTATGTTGAAACTTATCAATGGAATAACAATGTAAACAGTTTTTAGCTTTTTTGTCTATAGATTGTTAAAATAGTTTGATGGGCTTTTTTTTTGTTCATGTATGTTTGAGTGAAGACTATCTAGATAATGAAACTAATTCATAAATTTATACCCCCACCAGTGATATTTTCCATTTCAGATACCACAAATGGAAAATGTGATCTAATAAAAATATTATTTTAATTTTAGGCTTAGAAGATGGATTCAATTGTAACTATATTTATGAGTATCCTATAATATTCATATAAAATTTCCAAAGATATTTTAAACTTTAATGATCCTGTATGCATTTCAGAAAAATGTACAAGTAATAAGTAAAATGGCTGAAATCCTTGCTATAAATGATTTTCAGAGAGGAAGTGAAAAACTGGAATTTGTTTATAAAATGTAGACATTACATTTATTTTTTATTTCATAAGTATTCTACCAGTTGTGATTTTAATCAAAATTCAATGCACTCTATAAATATTTTTATCCATTAATTTCTTTTTAATGCTTGCTGATAAATTTACACAAGAGATTTATGTTGTACACATCCTAAAAATTCATTTGTCAAATGGGTACATGTTTTAAAAGATTAATTGGATCTGTAATTCTTCACTACCTTCTCTGCTTGGAGCTTACACTTTTTATAAATAAACAGTGGAATTTCATATAATAAGAGTATGAGACAGGAGTAAGAAGTAATTTCCAAGTGTTTATTGTTCAAAAAGTAGTTTTTCAACATAAAATCTGCTACTATATCCTGATTATAAATTTATTCATTAATGAAAATTTTTCTTTTGATATCCAGATTTGGCCAGATTGATTTTTTGTGGATTGAAAGAGATGTTAGTGTGCCCTTTTTCTCATCTCTGAAATGCATATATGAGCGTTTGTAATTTTCCTAAAGTTTTCAATGTGTGTCCACCACGAGGAAAAATAAGTTACAATTAAATTTAGTTAAACTGCTTTCATGTCCTGCAGCACAAGGTCAAGTCGAGATGAGACTGGCAAGAGGGAATTAGCTCGTATCATCTTGGGGCCTGGGCAAGTGCAGCCTCGTGGTTTTGGTATGGGCCATGGTGAGTGCTTTCTAAAAATCAAATAATGAAATCTTCTAAAAATAGTTTCTGGAAAAAGTTATACAGATACATATAAACAGTAGTGACTGAAAGACATAGGCTGGATCATCCTCATAGCTAATTTGACTTTTTTCAGTTTGAAATTTTCCAAAAGTATAGGCAGTTAATTCTATAGAATCCATTAAAATGCTACATGCGAGATCTTGAATTACTCACCAAATATATGATGAATAACATTTATCCTATTATCTGATTGGCATGCCCAATTGACATGATTACAAGTATTTGGAGACTTAACATGTCTGTAGGCATTGTTTCATGAAATTAAAAACTATTTTGTTGATCATTCTAGTTTTTCATTTTATAAAATTGCTCAATAAATAGACCAATTTGTAGTACAAGTTTGGTAATAGGGTGCATCTACAGCTATGGTCATTTAGAACCTTTTAGTTCATTAAGAGCAACTAATCTTTCAGTGAGAATTCACAAATGTCCTAGTAATACCCTAAATGTAATGAAATAGTTATAGACAGCATCAATTTTCAATAATGGCCTATTTATTTTGACGTCGGGGATTGAAATAATATCTCAAGATTGTTCTACATCACCACTATTCCCCAGGGTATGGGGGTGTTGTTTTCCATGATAAATCCTGGATCCCTACTTTGGGACTTAATTTTGTAGGATTTTGTGCTGCAGAGGTGAAACTTGGTCTTCTAATGAGCAAAGGTCAACTTGAAGTTGAGGTTGTCTGTGCACGGAACATTGCTGCAGCCTCCAAAGACTATCCTCCTGGTAAGTGAGATTGTTCTGTCATTAAAGTAACACAACCTGTTTGATTTGACCTGACACATTCTGTAGTAGCACGTCAGTGAATGATGCATTTAAGCACCATTTAAAAAAATTCACCATTTAGGCACATGACAGTTATTGTAATCAAGAGATCTGGTATCCATGCTGTATGCAGCACCCCCCTGGGGACTTTTTACATTTGGGGTTTTGGATTGAAGATAAAAAATATTTTATGATTAACCATTGGATGCATTAATTAAAATACTATTCATTATGGTAAACCACTGGTAATTCTTTTGACCATTTATCATTTGCCTTAGAAACTGGACAGGCACAACCACATTTGTAAATTTACAATGTATAAATAAATTGTACAAGAAAATGATTTGTAAAGTAAAATGTTTTGTATAAAACTTATTTTTTTGTATCCTTCATAAATTATATGAATATTTATATGCAGTTCTAAATATTAAACTGATTATAATCAGTTTGAATATAAAAAATCAATCGAATTGAGGATAAGTTCCTTTTTTAAAAGGGCAGAAACTGTTTATTGATTAAAGTTATAAATCATCCATATCATTACATTTTTTTTAGTAGCATGTAAGATTAAATTAAAAATTTTCTGATTGCTTGTACTGCTCTCTATTGTCTAATCAACAAAAACTATTACATCACATCTTACATAATCTGGGTACTTAATAATTATTTGCATTGTTACGTAAAATTATCTTATTCAATTGTACCAGTTTACCTCACAATTTTGTTCTCAGAGGATTTCAAAGGGAAGTCTTACAGAAAATATATTTAGTGATAGCAAATATTAAAAAGTTTTTTAGATACAAATGCACACCTTAAAAGAAATCACATATGCATATTTTGACATTAAAATTTATTTTAATGCCAACATATTGAAACAAAAGAAGTTTCTTTTTAAGTCACATGGCCAGATGGGAAAAGTATAAATAAATATTAACATATTCTCTGTAGATGACTCCAGCTGGAATTATCCTCACCCTATTCAGGAAGAATGATTTTCGAAACCTACTTATGTTTGAGAAAAAATAATTACTAATTACTGCTGATCCAAAGGAACTTTTAAAAAAGATTTCTAGTTTGAATCTTAATATTTAATAATAATAATATTTTTATTGCTAGCAAGAGATATGCAATTGCATACATACATGTTAGATGGTTTTACATGTACATGATTGCATCGTCTAGTTTTATGTGAATGATAGATGTTATTCTTTGTAAAATCTACCATTTGTTTTTATACATATATTACACAGTGATATATATATATATATATACACATGGTACTGGTTGTATCTTTAAGTTTTTGAATAGTGGTCTGCAGTGGGCTCGATAGTGTTGATTGCTCATGAGCCTTATCAATTTCTTT
>WURS02000018.1:1719875-1733782 GCA_011762765.2 Rhinocypha anisoptera
GGGTGCGGTGGGGGGGGGGGGGGGGGGGGGGTGGGGGGGGGGAGAGCTACTTTGTGTTTGACTTGACTCTGTTTTCACTTGGAGTGTTCTGGAGACTTTCAAGGGATACAACGATGGCGGTAAAAAAAAAACAGTGAGCCCAATCACTTGAAGAAGTGTCAAAAAAAAAAGGAAAGGTCAAAAGAATTACGAACAAGTGAAAGTGAATTGCTGGAAGAAAGTGCCGCAAGCAATATTCCAAAGTCCTTTTCCTAGTCTCCTTCATTGTGACCCTCACAAGCCCAAAAATTCTCTCCTTTCCTTCGTCCCTTGGTTGAATTCCATAATTACACAAAATATAGGCATCAACTTTGATGTATTTCTACAGAATTGACAATTGCCATCGAAACCGGTGTCGTGTTTATAATTTTCTGTGGAAATACATCAAAGTTGATATCTACATATATCTTCTCCTTTCCTATCTCAAGAGAAGAATAACTTGAGTCGAAATCCTTCATTACATTTGGAGAATCAAACACTCTTCATGACATTAACTGAGGAGGCTGTCGCTTGATGGAATTCCATAATAATTCAAAATATGTAGGTTTTTACTTTGTTTTATGTCCACAGAATATTATGAGCACTTAGGAACACCAAATGATGACGATAATCATTTGAAACTGGTGATGTTCATAAGTGCTCATAATATTCTGCGTAAATAAAACAAAGCAAAAACCTACATATTTTGTGTCAAACGCTTCAATTTACATGTGTGTGCACCACAGTTATTTCTCCACTCCACATACAATTAGGTGAGACATGATGGTACGTAATATGCGGTAATTGCCAAAATATTTGATTCTCCAAATTACCTTTCTTTTCGTTACGAAAATATAAACAGCGTAAGTACAGGATCATAACATCAAGATGTACCTTTAAGTTCCATATATGAGTTTAAGAAAATTTGAAGAATGGTAAGGACAAATAACCCCTGCATTTGTGCTCCTTCGTTCAAGGAATGTAACGCCATTGGTATAATTACCACTATTGAAACAGAGCATGGTTGAATATTGACTTAATATATGTGACAACATTAATAAGAATGCATGTATTATACAAGACTACTAAAGGTATGTGATAATTTCTTGTAAAACCAAAGGGATATGATAAATGTTAAATAAAACCTCAGTTATCGAATCTTTCTATCTTCTTCGTTCCTCCAGCTATGTCCAAAACCCTTAATTATCATTATAGTATTGTAGTCTATGTATAGTTTTTCATCTGGTGGGTACAATATAGGAATTTCATGTGACACAACTGTATTAAGATTACATTGTTCACACATGAAAATAGAGAATCCACAAAAAAATGCAAACAAATGCTTCTCAAACATTGTATGCATACATGAAAATGTCACGGTGACAAGAAAATACAAGTACATAGATTAGAAACCTTACATATTAAATTTTATTTTAAAAATATGAAATGTTTCAATTTATACTGTAATGAGTAGTAAAAATACTACACAAAGCTGCACGTCACTGCACACATTATGTTTCAATAGGATACTGACATTTTATGCTGTTTGAATGTTTGAAATATAACTACTCATCAAGGTAACTACAATATTTTGCACCTCCATTATGTATCAATAATATGACAATTTTTACAATGAATATATTCCGAACTAATAACTTTTAATAAGAATAATTGGTTATGATTTTGTATAATTTTCTAACTTGAAACCATATTTTTACTGTATTTGTATGGTTACTGAAATTTTATACCTTTGTTAAACCTTATCATATTTTCATAATGCAAAAGTATATGGTACATCCTTTGGTTGTACTGACACCTATTACACATAACCAGATGAAAGTTATGAGGTCCATGCAGAGTCTGTCACTTATTTGGCAAGTATGGTCTCATTTACTCCCACAATACATATGGCATCATACTCTAGGGTTCATCTTCTTTCTCTCCCAAGTCATATATTTAAACTGCACAAGACGGTTGTTCGCATCATTGCATATCTAAGCCTGCAATTTCACCATCCCTCCCTACCTTTCAAGATCTTGGCATCCCACCAATTCCATCCATGTACATTCTTTTCCTAGTAACATACTTAAAACAACTCTTGGCAAATTTTCACAAACAAACTCTCACTACCACAATCCTATACCAGAACCTACCCGGCCAAATCTGCATATCAAATACAATACGTATCATCAAAGCTACAAGCTTAGGACCAAAAACAATAGAACTAAATCTGTACAATAAACTACCCAAAAAATACACAGATAAAGCAGATATATCCTTGTTTAAAAGAAATATAAAAGTATTTTTGCTTGAAAAAATTATTTTAGTACAGAATTCATTAATGATAAAATATGACCTGGATGTGTATTAGGCATGATCTTTATGAAAAACATGACATATGTTATGCATATTAACCTAAATAAAAATTATCAAAATGACATTTCCTTTGTATACGTAAGTTTTTCTGTACTCTTGCATACATTATAATTACAAGAAGATTGTTCGAATCCCACCATCTCATGCCTAAAACTATGAAATTCATCCTTGTATAATGTATATTTTCCTATGGCATGTTCGATATTGTTCTAACATATCAATCCACAGAAAAATAAATAACTGGGTAGTGAAGTTGCAACAACTTACTTTCAGCCAGCCAGTGTTCACAAATGCTTATTAAAGCAGGAGAGATATCAATTAATATCAGTTCTAACTTGTTTTATATGCATTGAACAAGAATATGGTACAAGTGAAATTCAATTAGGATTTCATATAGCATGGCCACATAGTCAAGAAATAATGGTTTATATTCTTCGTTTCAAACTCCCCATGACAGATCCTGTTATTTGTTCTGACATGGCAGTGAAAAGCACATCTCCTTTTCCCTCTTCAGTGTTCATTGGGCAATTTGATAGTGATTCCACATGTCCCACAGTATAAGGATTTTAAATATTCTCTCTTAAGTGTAACTTAGTTATTAATACCCCACAAAGCCTTGTTTACATGGTGCAAGTACTTGTACAAGTCCAATGAATGTGAAACCTTAAATGTGAATGTCATTGTATTTCTTGCATCCATGAAGAAAAGGTGTTTGCACAATGCAAGTGTTCTAGGAATTTGTTGGTGGAATAGGGATGCATTGCATTAATGTTTTTTTCAACAGAAAGATATATAGGGTATAAGATGGAACATTGTTTACAATTATGGTGAGTTCAGTGGATTTTAGGAGTTCACAAGGTTTTATATTTACATCGGAGTGCCCAAGTGGAAACATTATGGAAACAATGTGGACCAAATCCTAAAAAGGTGGCCAATATGTCAAAAAATGAAATTTCAGATTTAGGTTTTTGCATATTGGGTTAGATAAACTGATATTTGAACGACCAGTAAAAGATTTTATTAGGTAAGTAAACACATAACTACATGCAGATAAGTGCCAAAGTGACTGGTATGTAGTAACACAAGGTCTAGGCTAAAAGCTATGACTAATAGTAGTCAAATTCAAAATAACATTGTTAATACACTGTGTAAAATTAAATAATCTCCGGAAAGTAAGTTATTATCAGAAGTTTGATTTAAAAATTCATTCAAAATATTCGAGTTATTAAAAAACAATTAAGATGTAATTTTTTCATTATTTTCATGAAAATCTCGGAAACAATGCATAAAAGTTATGTTGTAAGGAATTATATGGAAAAGTTCGTAACAAGTTGTAGATAATAATTTTAACTAGAAGATTTAATAACAAATGCTGCACTTTTTGCACAAAATACTTTTATAAGCAAAATAAGCGTTTCATTCCGTTCCTACGACTAAATCTAGAGTAAAAAAAGCCAACTTCAATTGATTTTCTAAATCTCTAACAGAACTTATTTTAATTTTGTAAAATAGATTCCTCAAGGTAGAGAAAAGGAAGAAGATCAGAAAGAACGGTGGTCGAAATAAGAGATATGGTTAAATAAAACCAAAGTAACCCTTCACATAAACAAAAAAGAATATTTCAGCTGTTTTACCGCCAGTAGTCTCTGACTTAGGTAATCTGCGTAGTATGTTTCTGTGTGAAACTGGGAGAACACTTTCACTAGCATAGTACAGGTTCTATTTTTCCGTGCAAGTGTGTAAGCGTTTGTGCAACGTTCGCGTTTACAAGTTGAATTATCGGATATAATTGTTCGTCCATCAGCCCGCGCAAGTACTTGCGTTGTGTAAAGAGGGCTTAAGAGCAGGTCACCTTTTTATATATGTCACTATTGAGGGTATAATCAGCACCCACTTTCAATGAGCAGCCGTAATCCTTGAGATGTATTTGGGTCTCACGAGAAATTGTAATTACAACGGTTCAGTTATGTCACTAGAACTTTTCTCATATCTATGAGATCTATATAGCTAATATTTTCAATTCACTTGCTCAGCGCTTTAAAACACCCGCCACATATGACTGTACAACGCCAACTCCACCCACTTTGAAATTCAGCGCCTCCAACGAGAACAATAAGTAACACATATCAACAATTGGTCAGCGACAACGACCTTGAGTACTGCTATGCGTGTTTACTTTTTCCAGTATAATTCTGGAGAATGTCGTTTGACGTTAGATTGGAGGAAATTTTTTGTTGACGTTGGTTTCCTTTATATCACGTTAGCTCTATAATACTATTTTATAGAAAGCTATTTCAGCTACTTGAAATGAATTTGTAATATTATTGTCACAGGAGAACGCTTTTTTGTCTGCGATTATCGTTTTAACCGATATTTTCTTGAACTTGCTTAGCTGGAGTTGTCTCTTGATAATTACGAATTTATAAAGCTGTATGGGCCGTTTATTTCACTTCGGTACGAAATGACGAAGTGCTGGATATATGCACAATTTAACAGCTGATTGTTATGATACTTTGTAATTTATTTAGTAAGTTGTTACATTTCCAATTGTGCTGGTTGCAATTGGTTGCTTTCTGATAGGCAGGAGTAATTTTCATAGGCATGGTTCACAAGGAAGGATGTTCAGAAATGACTTATTGCAGAATATTAGCAAGCGCTTTGCTGTACAACACCTTATTTTTTCTCCTTTTCAGCAAATGCTTTTTAAATATATTATCCGTAAATAAATAAATGTTACTCTCAAATTACAGCATGGACGAGAAAGTTGATCTTGAGAAAGGATTGTCTGCTGGGAAAGCCGCAAGTGAAAGTCTTGCTGTAAAGTTCAACATAATAAGTTTTGGTTCCTTTTGCAATTGTATTCTTTCAACTGGTACATTGACATTTTTAGCACTTCTCGTTTTGGAATGTAAAGACTATATACAGTCTGTTTTGGTTTGGGTCGAAAATCAGGAATCTTGGGCCATTTATTTGATACTCGTCTCACTGTTTACCTTTGTTTCGTTTCCATTCACATGGGGTTATTTGTTTCTCAACATTGCGTGCGGATATCTATTTGGTATCATTAGAGGTTTCATAGCGGTTGTCATTACGGCTGTTATTGGAGTTTTCATTGCTCATTCTGTGATTAGGTTATTTTTCACCGGGTTTGCATTGATGAGACTGTTTAATAGTGATTATTCACGTGCACTGCTACGTGTTATTTCCGGTCCCCAAGCCTTTAAAGTTGTTGCCTTTGCAAGGTTGACTCCTATACCATTTGGCTTGCAAAACACCATTTTTGCAGTGAGTTTCATCACCGCGATAATCTCGTGTCGTTTAGCTGAGAGTTACTCGAAAGAAGGCCGATAGAAACTCGAGTGCCACCCTGAATTCTTTTACTTTTTTCCAGGTTAGCAGCATCGGTAGTGTGAAGTACATGCTAGCAACGATGATGGGTCTCCTACCAACTCAAGCCATCAATGTTTACCTTGGCAGTACCTTAAGGTCTATGGAAGATGTTCTTTCTGATGAGACGACCGCATTCACTGGGTACATTGTTTTTGGTGTTCAGGTACTTAAAATCTTAATAAATAAAATTAAATAATATAAAACGAATGGCGTTTCAGTGGTTGCATGACAATGGGACTAACTTTGTTGTTTTCAATTCAGTGTTAATAACTTGTAACCTATTTCATTATGACACTTGGATTTCATTGTGGCTTACTGCTTTGCTCATCCCAATTTTTTACTTCGGTTTTCTTTTTTGCTCTTCTTACATTCTTCATGCATTTCTGTTATTGTCACAAGTGCATACACAATTGTTCATCAGTACCCCCTCCGGCCATAATTTATTGGATGATGTTTGTGTGTCTATGCCACAACTTCTAGAATGAAAATGAGCCAACATTGTATTAAATTCTCTGTTGCTCAAACGCTTCTGAAAAATATCTTGTTGGGAAAAGGATAAGTAAAACGAATAATTACCCAGTGAAATCATTAAGTCAAACCTAGGGCCGCCATGTTATTTTAGCTTTGCATATGTGCACACAATTAATTGCAGTTTCGTTCATTTGAGTGTTCATAATGTTGATTGAATTTTAATCTGAAATCAGTAAATTAGACAATGATTGCTTCTCTAGAATGTTGATTTATTTTGCTACACATATGCCTTTAGACTGGTTAGACTCCCAAGAAGCTAGACACATGGCTACAGACTCCCAAGTGTTTTGGGAGTCTTTAGCATAAATATCACGGTAGACATTGCTTTGTTTGTGAATAAATTTAAAAATCAATCACTAAAAGTCGACAAATATTTGGAAAAGTGAAAATGTGCATTGGCTCATGAGTTTTAATAGTTATGCTTCAATTGCTCGAGTGATAGCCAGATAAATTTTAATTAGGTATTATTTGATCAGGATTTTAGAATTAAGAAAAGTGAACGAACTCGAGCAATCGTTTTGTGTGCGCGCATGATCTGTTGTCATCACAGTCTGCTCGCCCCTGCCCCTTCTGCCCTTTGCGTAACCCAAGAATCCTTGTACTAATTCGCTTTGACCTTTGTGTCTTTCTCTTCAGATTTTGATTGGAGTCTCTCTAATGGTGTTTGTTGTGCACAAGGCACGCTTGGAACTGCGCAAGGCACTTGAGCAGGACTTGAGTACCAACATTCAAACTTTGGATTCAAAATCATTTGAGATAGTGAGCTGATACTAGGGCATGGTTTTCAAAATTTCCTCCTAGAAGAATTTACCGAAATAAGTAATCAACAAATGTATTTTGCATTTTCATGTGACTAGAACCAAGTAAACAAGCTTCTGTGATTAATTTGGGCTAATTGAACTGTGTAAAAAAAATTGTTATTGACATAGTTTTATATGTTTATACATATTATGATGATATTGTTATTAACACAAGTTAATTTTCTGTCATGGAATCAATGTACATAAACATAAAATATAGATATTTTTTTATACCTATGTGGCAATTTGTGTCGCCAATTTGTCCTGTGTCATGCTTTGCAAATTTTCTTGTGGTACTGTTATCTCAGGGTTAAGAGTTGCAATGCTACCATGAAGATTATACTTTTCCCCATTTCGTAATTCCCACTCTGCGTGATTCAAGTAAAAAATACTTCATGGTCTTATGGCCAGTGCATCTCTTACACCTTTGGTAACATCTGCATGCTTGCCATACTAAGGGGTTAATGCTTATGGAAATTACTTCCGGAGAACTGGAGTGACTTCAAAAGTTCAGTTAAAGGCCAGAAAAAGTTTTAATAATAAGTTACGGTGCTTGTGAATGTTAAAATAGTGTCATTCTTTTCATTTGAATATATAAGTTCATATTAAGTGTCAAGATCGATGTCAGTGGAGTTCATTTTAATCCAGTTAACCCTCTGAGTATGGACCTTGTTGGCTTCACACCAAGTACGTACCTGGGTTCCAGACTTTCAAGGACAATATTATCTTTGCTGTAGTATGTTACTTTTATGATGTTGCAAACTATATTTTAGGTTATATATTTAGCAAGTTAGGGTGGTGGGGGGTGGCATACCTCTGATGCCTTCCTTCTACTTCTTCAGCCCTTTCACATACAGAGGGCACATATAAGTTGAATTCTTCCTCAATATCACACACCCACTATCGTAGAAGAAAATGGACAAAGTGGCATGGTTATTTTACAAAGAATTGCATTAGCAAAGAGAGACCTTTGCAAAAAGGAATGAGTTGATGAGAGGGACCCTAATTAAAGAATTGAAGAAAAGATTTGTCAAAACCCTAATATTTATCCTAGTAGCCTTATTGGAGGCTTTGGAGAGATGTGGGTTTGGTGATGGATGGAGAAGATGGTTGCGGACTGAGAGAGAAAAACTAACGAAGAAATACTCAGAATGGTTTAAGGAGAGAAGTGATTGCTATGAGAAATCCAAAAAAACAGGTAAGGTGAAGATGGAAGGGGGTCAATGGGTTCCTGAAGGTTGTAATGGAGGGCAGAATGTTGGGTAAACAGGACAGGTGTAGGAAGAGAATGAAGAATTTTCGATAGAATATGATGCAGATTTGAAGAGGGATTAAAGTTAGATGTTTCACATGGCCAATCTAATCTAAGGCTCATCAAAAACCTTCCTTAACTGGTAGATTACCCTTCATCATCACCCACTTCAATTTAGACATTTGACTAGTCCTAAATCACTTTCACCACTATTACTTCCAAAATCCTAACAATCTTCAATTTATCTACAGATTAATTCTGTAAAAATTTCCTTTTCACTCATAAATCTCCCATTTCAAAACACATAGACACTCAAAAATTATATTCCAATAAGTTTCAAGAGGAAAGCAATGATGTGAAAGGCAGAGCCAAAACCAAGAAAATTGAGACTGCGTCTAGACTTTGAGAAAAACTAAAATGTATTGTGGTGGCATGCTGCGCAAGTTGACTTTGTCTGGAATTCGAGCTGCCCCGTCAATAACAGTGCTAAAAGTTACACAATGCAGAGTACAAAACGGTCCCCAGAGACCCTCAGTGCCATTTACAGTCTGGCGAGTCCCATAATTTCGATTAAGGTAGACTTCTTTTGTAGATTTTCAACCCCAAATTTGATTATCTAAGAATACATGAAGTATCAATTACTGCAAAAGAATATGCATTGACTAATTTTTGAAAATTATTCCTTGAGCAATACTGTAGGTCCATACTCTTTGAGTGTTAAAGGAACATAAATGAATGCCAACTGCTACTTTTGGAATGAATCCAACTAATATTCTTCCATAACTTTCTTGAATATCCACATCTTGGATCTGACAATGGTTTCCTTAGTAATTCAGGTGCTAACAATGGGATGAAAATTTGTCACTTTAATGCAGACCATTCTTTTTTTTTTGTTCACAAATGCATATTTGGTAGTGAGCAAACTCTTTTGTGGCCTCTAAACCTTTCATATTTGCCATTTCTGCTGAAAACCTATGGAGCTTTCATCATTAATCCATTTCCTATAACATTATAATATTTTTGTTTTTTTTTTCTCGGGCTCATCAAATTCAACGTGTCACATCCTGACTCATTCCATTCATGTCAAATATTTCTGATACACTCAAGCTCCAACGACGTGGGATTTCTTCATCTTCAAGGAACGAGTCAAAAATAACTCCATAATTCCACCAAATGAGATTTATTCTACATAACCATGGTTCCACTGCCATGCAGCACAAACAGCTGAATGATGTGTGCAGTCTGAAATGGGTATCACTGTCACCTAAAACAAATCTGATTTTGTAGAATTGCAGAGTTATTCTTGACTCAGTTCCTTGAACCTGCGTCTTGAATTTCATTGTAGACTGGATAGATTCTCACTGGGGAGACTATCCAGTTCACAGACACAAGGGATACCACATAGTGCTTGGTGTATAGTTCTCAGTTGCTTGACCATCAAGGTAAAAACCAGCAAAATGGAGTGGCATATATATTAAAGTAACAAATAATTTGTCCCATACCTTGTATTTGAAATTAGCAACACTGTTGTCAGATCATTGTTGAATGCAGTAAAAACATTGGAAAAGGAAGACATCAACACCATGATTCAATGAATAATCTTTGGAAAATTTTTTTTTTGAAGTAATAAGCAAAGAAATGATAGTAAAATTAATTTTTAAAAAATAGGTTCCAATGAGAACACCGAATCTGAAACAGCATACCTATCAAAAAGTTCACGCAGAAAGGACTCAAAAATTGTTCTGTGGATACAAAGGGGTGCTTGGACTTGAACGTTTTATGTTCCAACAACTAATTTCCATGCACGAACAATAATAAATGACTGCTGGAAAGAGTTCCCACACAAGACGCCATGCAATCATAAGAACAGTGACGAGGCATTGTGCATATCGATCGTCCAATGAAACATTGTTTCAAGCGCTCACTCTCGTTAAGTGATTGTCTAAAATACTTGAGAGTAATTTCCTTTTGGTCAGACTTTTGGCATGGGTTGAGTTGAAATCTACAAGTTTTATGCTACCTGCAATCAATTTCAACCTTTATTTGGGAATTTGGACATCTTGAGAAAGATGGTTCAGTTTCCACATCTGAAATGAGAGTACATATATCACACTTTTCTACAGGATTTATTATTTGGTATGATGTGTTTCACCGCATTATGGCATTGGCAGGTACTGGGTCGACACAGAATAAACACAAATATAGAAACATATGAAGTGGGGTAGGGGACACCTCTATGTGATTTTGTCATTCCAAAATAACGACTATAGTATAACGAGGTTGCTTGTCCTGGAAGAGGTAAGATATAGGAACTGTTTTTTTTACTACAATGGAATTATTTCAATACAAGTAGTACAGCTATACCCGATGCCGAAAAGAAGTATTAACCCTCGGGCCATAAGATGCAGAGGCTGATTTCAGATCAAATTTCAGAGTGAAAAAAGTGCATCTTATGTGGCCGGGAAACGTAATCAAATATTGAGTGTGCAGAGAATGGAGTGGGTGAGACCAACGCAGCCACCACTGCAGACAGAATAAAGAAATGCAAGGGAAAACATTTGAGCCCATTGTTAAAAAAAAAAGAGATCAGAAAACGTATTCTCTGAAAACTAACAGGCTCGGACAGAAGTGATGACCACAGCCCTCTATCAACTACTACTGCATATTTGAAGAATGACTACAAAACTTCGTTCAGTCCTCAATGTTTTGTTTTAACGACCGGTTTCATTGAACAGTTGACATCTTCCCTGAATATGTCATCTGACATTTAAAGACCGACATTTAAATAAAATATAGTGGACTTACAAAGTCTTGTAGTCATTCTCTATCATGAAGCTCATCGTAGAAAAGAGGCCAACACCATTGAATACAACACCATCCTGGCTCGAAGATTATTGCAGAATAAAAATTTCAATTACCAAGAAAATTAATAATAACAGTAGAAATTTCAAAGAAATTTGAGTCAGGTTATCAAGAAGAGATGAGCGATTCACAACATATATACATATATGTATACACTACACATGCATTTATTTTTTTCAACACACTTTATTTTAATGGCAAAAAAAACAACTTTAGCATGAAATGGAAACGGGGAAATAAATTACAATTTTGTGCTTTTTATTTAAGCTCACTGGAGTAATCAATAACTTACATTGATTGATCCCATTTAAGTGAGAATCCACTTTTTTTAACACAACACAAGACATTTACAGAGGAGTCCACCTAAATATGACGTCCATGCACTGTACAATACAAATAGTTATCACTGTGATGAAAGAGTTGTTGCCAAAAAAAATAATTGGCTGTCTTCTGGACCTCGATTTTGAAGATGAAAATGTGCACTAAACGAAAGTTTTTAGCCCTTAGAAAAGTTTAATGTTGAGTCCATGTCTCAGTTCTTGAGATATGTGGGGTCACAGTAGAATAATAGAAAAGTTTAACACTTTTCCACCACTTAAAAATCGCTTGTCTTTTTGTACAAAATGCTATTGAAACTATCGGTTCTTATTCCAGATGTTCAGATCATTCATAAACTTAACTCTGTTTTTTAATATATTCAGACCCAAATTAAATATCCCTACAACTCATTACTTCTTTATATTTCATTATGAAAAATGAGAATGCTAATATCTTCAAAAAAAGTGATTAATCCTTTCATGCCGAATGACTGATATATATTGAGCATTCAGAATCATCCCCACAGTACAGAGAGGACCTTTTGTTTGGGTCATTTTTCATTTATTTTGTCGCACACTCGTTTGCAGGGACTGTATACCAGTTTAGGGCTCTGGCATGAAAGGGTCAACAGATCAAAACTGAGTTTTAAATAAACATATTGTTATGGATTTCACAGTATGGTGGAAGCAAGATTGCAGCTTTCAACTTAAACTTATTTGCCGACTAAAGTGGACTGTTGGTAGAAAAAAAAATCAAGGTCATAAATGTCTTTGACTTATAATGCATGACTCAGTCTTCATTTTACTTAATGTCCAATTCAAAATCGTGGAATCAAGAAGGCAGAAATTTCCCAAAATTCAGTTTATGAAAAATAAAACCAGGCATGACTGGTAAATATTAATGTCTTTTGTGACTGTGGGTTTAGTAAATTACAGTTTCAACAACTATGCAATTATACAGAGACATGATCTTCAACTGATTGAACTATTTATCTTTGTAAAATACATACTGCTGAATTATCTAATGAAGAACTTGCTTTCCTTTTTGGTTGTCATCCTAGAAAAATAAGCAATTGCATGAACAAGTTAACAGAAGAATTACTTTAGTATTTGGTACTAAAATTCGTCAATCAACTTGATAATGACCCTTATGGCTAAAACCTTATTTGATATCTCTGATAGTAAAACCTGTTGCTTATTTAATGCTAGGTACTGTTTATAATGAATTCAAAGAATTTTATGAAAAAAATGGAGTGAACAAGAGAAGATGCCTTTGGTTAAATGTGTGGTGGGTTGTGTGGCTGACGGAAAAGTAACACATGTATTGGGTCCTTATGTTGGTACTCATAAAGATGCAGTTATTCTGGGATATGGTTTCAAGAGATTTGAATTTGAAATGAGTTCTTTGTAAGAAAGGAACATTATTTTAGTGGATAGAGTCCTCCATGTAGTTACATTTCTCAAGGTGGCAAAAAAAACTTCATCGTTAACCTTTCTGATTTTGGTCAAATGGAAACCATTGACACTAACCTTTCCCAATTTGTCACTAAAGTCTGATGGATCATTGCACAAGTTTTCTGACGATTAAAGAAGTTTCACCACTTTCCATTGCCAGGAAAGGATGCAACGTTGTTTAATGACTTTGATTATCAAAAGATCTTGTTTGCATCATTAAAATTATTTCTTCTAAAAGTGATAAAGAGCACAAAAATATTACAGTGTCAATCAAGTCCAGATCGAATGTACCAAACAGTCTTAAGAAAGTTTGTGAACCTCACACAAGCGAAAGTTCCCCGTGTTGAACACAACTATAACAGCCTTAGTAATCAAGAACACAATAACGCTCTGCAATTTCCATAACTTACAACGAAAGATTTGTATCACGTCTGTCTGGGTTCTGAGTAGTATTTCATCATAGACTTTCATGTAGCACACATTTTGGCTCGAGGTCCAAGAAACAGCCGATTACTGTGGTTACTCCTTCAAGGCAACCGCTGGGAACCAGAAAGAATGGTGTCACAAGATTCGACCAAGATCCGTTCCGACAATCTTAACTAAGGAACATCCCACACGATTCTCTCAGTGAGAGGAAACAATAAAGTCAAAGACACAAACAGAGTTCAGAAGAGCAAGCATTAACAGCAATGGTGGAAGCTTCTCCTCACTTCCAGAAACGTATCGAGTGACAAATCATCATCACCAGACCAAATAATAATAAATACAGGGGGCGGCGAAATTGATACGAAAATTGTCATGGCATGTTCTTTAATCCTTCATGTAACCTGAGAGTAAATCTGTCCAGTAGGTTGAACATAAAGTGATCATATGTACTCATAGAATAATCTTCGTCGTAAATGTACC
>WURS02000018.1:1751254-1769473 GCA_011762765.2 Rhinocypha anisoptera
TGACCCTCGTTATTAAGAGCATCCGATGATACGGTATCTTTTAAAATCGGTGGTGTGTCGAAACGAAATTCACTCGGTATTCTCTCCCGCCCATGCAATACTCTCCATCATATACTGTAGCTCCTCTTCTGAGTCCGCTAATGCTACTTGATCATCTGCATAGTTCACTGTCTTTACTGTTTCTCCTCCAACCACTACACCTCTTGCCTTTTCTAATGCTGCATTGACTAGTTCTTCAGCATAAATACTGAAGAGAATTGGTGACAAGCAGCATCCTTGTCTGACACCTTTTCCAATGCCTATATCATCTGTTTCATCATTTCCTACTCTACCACAACTTTCTGTATTGTTTTTTTAAAAATAATCTTCTATCTTTCTAATTTAAGCCTATATTTCATAGAATCCTCAGAAGCACAACCCAATTGACTCTGTCGAATGCCTTCTCCCAGTCAACAAAACGTATATACAGGTCCCAATTCACATCTAACATTCTAACGCTAATCTAGCAGAAATCTTACCTATCCTCACTCAAATATTCTTACATTTCCCTTTCTATTCTTTGGTATCAGCGATAGTTTCAGGATTAACTCTGTGAAATTCTTTCATTTTGAATTTAAAAATACACTGCAATTTCAGTGATGATGTCACGCTGTGGTGAAACCCGGGTCGTGAGTTTAAGAATAAAGTTTGTGAAATTGCAGTGTATTTTTAAATTCAATATTCTTTGGTATATCATAACCTTAACAAGATTTTTGATGCACATCAACAGGCTAATCATATGGACTCTTTCTTATTTGTCTACCTCCTTTTTTTTTAGATAATAAGAGATTATTACTATGCTCTTTCTGAATCAATTGGTGTTTCACCTCCGATGTGCACATTGGATATCAGATAAAAGATTCTAGGCTGTGCCAATTTATCATAAAGACCAAACAGTACATTGCTTCTTATGGTCCTTACCCACAAGTATCCAACGCCATTTGACAGTTTCTGATGACTGAATGATACAAGAAGTATGTGGTCCTTAGAGATTATCACTTCAAATTCACATGTGAATAGGAATTAAAATTTCTTGTTACCTTCACCGCTATTATGTCAGTTTGCTGGCCGGTGGAAATGGTCGTGACGACCCCTGGGGGTCCCCTTTCGCCCTTCTCTCCCCTCACTCCCGCTGTTCCGGGTATTCCAGAAGAACCTGGGATCCCAGGTTCACCCTTCTCTCCCGTTGGTCCCTGAGTATAAAAATAGTGGTGCGTTAAAAAAATGAATTGTTAGATTTTAGCTAAAATTAAATTAAATATTCTATCTCATAAGATTAACAGTTGCAGACTGGACGTAGTGGAAGGAATCCATAATGAATAAAAGATATGCACTTTTCCTCAAATATATTTAGTGCATACTACGTGCGTTTCGGCTTGGCTAAACATATTGTCTTGTACCTGATGATGGCTTAGCAAGCCGAAACGTGCATAGTATGCATTAAATATATTTGTGGAAAAGTGCATATCTTTTATTCATTATTCTATCTCATGAAAAAAGATAAAGGGTTATTGCAAAAAATAGTTACCTATAAGTGCAATGAAAAAGAACCAATTTCCAAATGATTACATAAACAGCCAGGAAAAAAGGGAAGTAAATTCCTTACAGGTACATTATATGAGGGTTATTTGGAAAGTAAGATCCGATTTATTATAAAAAAGTAAATCATTACAGATTTTTTCAAATGCCTTTTTCTGTTTTGTTTCTTACATCTTTCTCCATATTTCTACATAGTTTCCATTTTTGTTTAAACATTTGTCATAATGTTCTACAAGCCTTTTGTATGCCGGAGTCATAGAAGTCTGCCGCCTGTGAGGATAACCAGTGTTTTGTCTGCCTCTTTCACCTCGTCATCAAAAGAAAGGCTCTTGCGCTCTTTGATTTTTTTGGACCAACATCGCAAGGAAGGTGATCAGCTTTCAGAGAACATTGTCACAGGGGACGAGACATGGATTTCTCACATGACCCCAGTCTACACGTCAATCTATGGAATGGCATCACACGACATCACCAGTCAAATTCAAGGTCAAGCAGGCAATCTCAACATGCAAGGTTATGGTAATTGGGATAGACATGGAGTCTTGTAAGTGTGAGTTTATGCAGCAAGGTACAACAATAAATGCAGCTGCTTACTGTGCGACAGAGATGTTGAGGTGAAAGAAGCCAGTTATCCTCACAGGTGGCAGACTTCTATGACTTTGGCATACAAAAGCTTGTAGAACATTATGACAAAAGTTGAAACAAAAATGGAAATTACGTATAAATATGGAGAAAAATGTAGGGAATTAAATAAAAAAAGTTTTTTGAAAAAATCTTTAATGATTTATTTTTATAAGAAATCTGACCTTAGATTTCCGAATGACCCTCGTACATATAGCCACATCCCTTGTTTTAATATCAATGGAAAGAACTGTCACCATTGATATGCACTATTATTGTCTCCCTAATATCTGAACAGAGTGGATTGACTCACCTGTATTCCATTAACCCCTGGCATTCCTGACTGTCCCCTCTCACCCCTCTCTCCCTTCTCACCCTTGGGGCCAAACGGGCCGAGGTCACCTTTTATTCCTGGATCTCCTTTGTCACCCTTTATTCCAAGCATTCGACCTGGGAAAATAATTCATAAAAGAGATTAACCATCATTATAATTTCAACCTGTCTTTTCAGGTAGATGAATTAAAAATGTATTAAGCTTATTATTGTGAAAAGATATGCCTTTAGCCATCTATAACAGTAACGATTTTGTTAACAAACAGAATCTCAACTACTTGTTTGCTGTTAATTCTGATCTACATCAACACAAAACAAGAAGTAAGAAAAGTTTCCACTACAACTCAATGAGGACTAACAGAAAAAATCTGGGGCCACAAGAAATGGGCCTCAGACTGTACAACAAACTCCCAGTTAATATAAAAACAATAACGTCCATTGAGTCCTTTAGGAAAATGGTTAAACAGTATTTTCATGAAAAGAATTACTATTTGACCAATTGGATATGTGACATTATGTTTTTCAACTATATGTTTTTGTCAATCTTATATGTAGAATTTTATTTTGTAACTGAATGGGTTACTGTATTGTTTTTTTGTGTCAAACTCTTATTCTTATATTGTTTATATTTTGTTCAACCTTTCATATTTGTTTTATATCTATACCTTGTGACGTGTCATATATCTCCATTGTAGATAATTTTGACAAATAAAATATTATTATTATTCAAGCACTTTAGTATAGTGACACTAAAGGAGCAGAGAGATATCACTCCAGGTATTTTTTCACGAAAGTGCAATTGCTCTCCCCAGGACTCTTTAAAGGGTTAAGACTTACTTGTCCTGACACCATCCCCAGGGTATTCCAATGGTTCATCTGGTCCATAGATGGATATTCCTGGTGGCCCAGGTGGACCAGGCTTTCCAAAGGTACCTGGCTCTCCTAATAAGAAAAAGATGCCATGTAGTATGTGTCACTTTGCCTTGCATACCAAAAGAAACAGACAGTTACACTTAAATAACCCTGCGGAGGCAACTCAACGTGTTACTGACCTCAAGATAGATAGAAACACTTGATGAATTGCTCTGTAGGTAAGACCTGTCTTGCTCATTGTTGATGCAAGTTTCATGGCTGTATATAGCAATTTTATACCATAAATGCAAAAAAAAAACAGACCAGCATACCTTAATGGTCTGCTTACCCCTTGTAATGATTTTCACAAAATTTCATAATGTTCAAAATGATTATAGAGAAGCTTTCAGACTGAAAACATACAGAATAATCACATTTTGTTGAAAAACATATATGGAAAGAAGAATATACAACGTCTCCTTTGGAATGAGCTAGTTTGAAGACTATGAAATTTGATAGCTTCTTGTAAGTCAGTCCTAACTTCAACCCTGACTAAGAAATGATACATTAGAAAACTTTGATGTGTAGTTTAAATCCTATAACCATTAAATGGAAGTTTAAAGAATAAAGTTTTATGATCTATTACATGGAAAAAATGTAAACTTATATAAAAAAAGGGAAATAAAATTATATATAATCTTTTCATATTTGTTACTTGTGACCTTTGTTCTGTAAAAACTGGTTTTCATTGGTATTTGTTTTCTGGAATCTCCTTGGGAGATTTTTAATGTCCAAAGACCATGCATTAGAGACATGGATATAAGAGTCAACAAAAAAGAAAGCAAAATTCACAATGAAGCGATGAATATTTCACAAAGAAGATGAAGTGACAAAGAAATCATAACTTTGCAATTGGTGACCATTCAACTGTGAACTAACACTGGATAAACAATAGGATTTTCAGTTTTAGTTTAAAGCTATATAATTGTCTTGATTTTCATACAGTCTGGTGGAGTATTGCAGACCTTTGCAGACTAATAGACTGTGCTGTTGTGTAAAATTTATTTCCTCTGAGGGTTAACCTGAATGTTACCTTAGTTTCTTGATTGATAAGAGTAAATTTCTTTTTTTTTTAAATGAAGTACATGTATATTGCTTTTATGGAAATTCAAATAACAAATATACATGGAGTTGTCTGAAAATGACATTTAAAAAAATTATGATCATGCATGGTGATTTCCCAAGGAACACTAGTTGGGTCAGTGCTCTGAAAATCTGAATTTACTTCTGTAATCTTATTGAGACCCAACCCAAGTCTAAAAAGACCCATCAAAAGAATATTAAACACACTTTCTCCAAACTCCTCGCAACATTTTTGTACTTAATTTGTGTGCATAAATTCAGCATTTCATGAGATACTCTTCAAGTTCTTTTTGTGCCTCAGAACCCTGGACGAACACAATTAGGTACATATTGTTAATGATTCTTTCTTCATTGCATATCATTATTACCTTTCTCCCCCTTGGTGCCTGATCGTCCATTGTCTCCAGGAATCCCAGGTAATCCATCAATGCCCGGGGATCCTGGTTCTCCTTTGAAACCCTGAGCTCCCTGTAAGCCTTGATGGCCCTTAGAGTAATACATATAGTGGTTAAGTGAAGAAAACCTTGGAATACAAATAGAATAATTTTTACTCCATTCAAATTTAGTAGTTTCAGGAGTGGCTTCATTGAATTATCTCAGATATCCATTTTGAAATGATCTTAACTTAGTACTGCAACATAGGTTTATTTACAAGAACTTTGACCAGTTTCATCTTCAATGGGGCATCGTCTGGTTAGATGATACCTCATAGAAGGTAAAAATCAGTCTCATCTTTGTAAATAAACCTGTGGGATAGTACCAATAATTTGAAAATGGATTAATTTCTGTTCCACATATGAGAATATATAGTCTTTTTTCATGACCCACTGTTTTCAAATGTTAATAGGATATACCAACATGCAGTATATCTGAAACTTGTGAAACATTACAGTCCTGTTACAAATTTGAGCAGTGTCACTTATCACTGCCAAAAAAAATTAAATTGTATGGACATATGTGTATAATTCCACAAAAAGTAGGAAATGTAGTAATAATAAATGGTTTACTTACTATATCACTCATATTCGCCAGATATTTATATAAAACTACCATTCAAGGGGTTCTTGCAATTTGTAATTGATAGCACTAATTTTGATTTCACACTGTTTAATAATTTTCGTTTAATAAAATTAATCTAAGAAATGGGAATAAATAAGGAATCACAATATTTTTTGACAGAAACTACCCAGACAGCAGATTATAATGATTTAAAAAACTTAACAATGGTGTAAGATGAATCATGAGCTATAGTTTATAAACAGTATACTGTTTATAAAATAAGGGAAACAACGATTCAACATTCTTTCATCTGAAATGTGATTTTTGTCTACTAAATGAATTACTAATGCCATCAATAATGAAAATACTTACCCTATCACCTTTTCCTCCCTTAAGACCTGCATCTCCACGGTCACCTTTACTTCCAGGAACACCTCTTTCACCTTTAGAACCAGGCATTCCAGGAATTCCTGAATCTCCTTTTGGTCCTGGACTTCCAGGTCTTCCCAAGGAGGGTCCATACCCACTGGAGCCAAGGAATGTTTCCTGTTCAAAAATTTTCCAATTAAGATTCTTCCAGTATACAGTAGTAACAGGAAAATATGAGATATATTAATTTGTTGAAGGGTAACCTACAGGTTAAGGTAGGTTTTTGATAAGTCTCAGGTTCTATTTTTCTACTGCATCCAAACTTAATCCCTCTTCAAATCTGCATACTTCCCACCACCTATCAATCTATCCAAAATCTCTTCCTGTCCCTACCTCACTCACCCAACATTCCCCTCTCTACCACAATCGTCAACAAACCCATTGTCTCAGAAAACCTCTTCCATCCACCTTTCCTGTCTTCTTTGGATTTCACGAAGCAATCGCCTCTCCTCCCCTTATACTATTCTCATCACTTTTTCATTCGTATTCCTCTCTGTCCACTTCACCTTCTCCATCCATCGCCAAACCCACATCTTAACAGCCTCCTATCTATGCTCATCATCCTTCCTCATGGACCAGGTTTCGGATCCATATATTGCTATGCTCCATATAAGAGTTTTCACTAATATTTTCTTCAAGTCTTTGCTTAAGGTCCCTCTCATCAACTCCTTCATTTTCACAAAGGTCGTTTTTGCTAATGCAATTCCTTGTCTAATGTCCTGTAGGTACCACTTAAAATATTCATCTAGGTACCACCAAAGAGAAACATGGTAATCTTCCACACATTAAAGTGTCGAATGCTATTTAGGCGGCAATAAATATACTGTTAAAGGAAAATATCTTTTGAACAAGGTATTTTTTTTGAGTTTAGAAAATTAATGATAATTGCTCAAAGCCAAATCAGGTGAGTTTGGAGTGTGCTGAAGTAATTTGGAGCTCCAATCATTGAATCATTTTTGACTGAACTGACATGTGAGTTGGTGTAGAGTCTTGTTCAAGGAGAACCTTAATTTTGCCAAATGTCATATTTTGACACTAATTTCACTGCCAAGTCACTGTAATATGGCTACCATATTCTTCATTCATATTGCCATAACTTTTCCAAGATAATCAACAGATGTTGCCCTCACATGCATCTCGGGAAAACAGTTGTAGGGAACCTTGTTAAGGACATTCATTTTTTGCTTCCTTTGGAGCTGGCTTGCCATTTCAGACCAATTTTGTCTACTATTTGTCAGTTTAACCAGAATCAGTGGTGGCCCCAGGATTCAACAACAGTCAAGAAGACATTTTTTTTTAAATTCCTCAAAATGGTAATGAAAGAGCTCAAGACATTCGTCGTAAATTTCCTATGGTCATACTTTTGGCAAGTAGTGAGAAAACATGGAACATAATTTTCATCAAAATATTGTACAAGCATTTGGTTGCCAAGCCAATAGTCTCTCCTACTTCACTCACTTTTGCTTTATGATCCAACAAAATTGTTTTATGAATTTTTTCTGTTTTCTGGTGTAGTCACCACACAGAAGTATATCCACTTTATGGTTCGTCAGCAGCCGTTGATGTTTGGCTCATATTAAATTTGGCACCCTAAGTCAATTGCTGTATTTTATGAAAAAGTCTCTTCCAACTTCAAATCAATCCCTTTCAATATTAGTTCCACCTTGGCTCTTCAAAAAAATGCTTAACCCCTTAGATTGTGGGATACATTGATCAAAGTTTCGGCGTGCCACTGCAGAGAATACATATGTGTACGTATGACCTCCGCCTTCGTACCCTCCCCAGACCCTCTCCAAATTTTATGGCCCGTCCTATGCAAAAAGGTTCAAAGTGTCACACTTTCCTTTTGTTCCGGAATGGGGCATTCCTTCGAAGTCCCCGTTCATGACCCTCTGCGGCATGTTTGATGAATGCATTCCATCTGCCGAGATTTGGGAACTAGTTTTCTGACCCACCCTCGTCATTTCCCTTAATTGTCTCAGAGTTTCAGTAGACTGCTGATTATGAATGAGAGCATATACATACTGTTTGGTATCTAATTAATCAGAAATTATCGAGGAAAATAAATATGGAATTCATTTTCCGCCACCTAATAAACCTTCGTGTTGGAAATAGAAGGGAAAAGTCGTGCGGCTACTTTACTCCCGCACAGAGCCGTAGCAAAGAAACAAGGCTGAGGCTCCCGCAGCTGAGGGGTCAAATCATGGCATCGAATAACAATTTTTCCATTTCTGGATAAGTTGCTGTAATTTTGCACTCTAAACAAATCATCAACCAAATAATAAGTGATGCAGTGATTTACAACTTATATTCTGACCTAAGGAATTATGAGATCTTGCAAAAGTATTGAAAATGTGAAAATAGGAACAATATTAACCTGCGAGGTATGAAACCCCGGAATAATAATTATGAATAATAATGCTTACAACATAGAAGTTGTTATATGATATATTATTCAAGAAATAAGGCATGCAAATTATAAATAGAGATTAAAAATGAAATATTCTTCCATGAATGTTCTGCGACAAATTTATCTGCATGTAATAATTGAATAAATATTACAACTTAACCAATTAGAAGGCTCTTAGCCTTCCAGATAGTGGTGGAGATGGTTTCAGCTAATCTAATCTGATGAGGAAGATTATTGCAATTAAGTATCATATCCATTGACTTGGAATCTGTTGAAGTGTTTGTTACTCTAAAATAAGGAACATGAAAGTCATTCTAAACCCCGGATTTATATCGTTTCTCAGTATGTTTTATGAGATTAAAATGTTTAAATTCCACCCTTGTTATCAGGGGTAAAATATTCTTGTACAACTAAGAGGGATTATTTTTAAATTTTTAAAAATTGAGCTACAATAACATTGATATTTCTCATTGCCTAAAAGAATATTATATTTTGGTCAGATTGTGGGCTTTAAAAATCTTACCAGGAAACAAAGTGACAAACCTGCTAACTAGCTTACCACGTTTCCATATACATACTTGTATATAGTCAATGGCAACATAATAGATATACAATAAAAATATAACCTGGTAATAAAATTTAATTTAGAAATGTGCCCTTTGGAGATAACTGATTTTACCAAAATTAGAATACTCAACATTGAAAACATCTCTTTGTAATAAAACTTAGCACATTAACATAAGAAAAAGGTCAAAGAGGAAGCTAAGGCACAGATAAATGCCTTAATTGACAAATGTAATTGTCTGGTTCAATGACAAAAAGTTCTTACTGAATTCATACATTGGTAGGTACATAACCAGCATGCAAAAATATCTAATTATTGACAAAAGAAAGCAATATGTTAATAAAGCTATAGCTGAAACTGAATTCTGTTCTCTAACTGAACTCTTCAAATAACATGTAATACTATTACTGTGACTGAAATTATTCCAGAATTACAAAAGGCAAAATTAAACAAAGGATGGTACAGATACCTTACCTTAAACATACCCCTTGGCCTCCAGTTTGGCTAATATGGAGTACGAAGAAAGCAAAAGATAGCAAAATCATAACTTCAAACCAAGCCACTTCATTGGAATCAATTCCATTAAAAGACAACACGATAACAGCTGTTAAAGTATCACATATTATACTCTTATGTTTATATGGCCAATAAGCAATATTAATATCAGAAATCGACAGTATTAATAATTAGCATTATACATGAGTACTAAATAAATCAGTAAATCTTCAAATGCATAATAATTCAAATTTTAACATTTTAAAAAAATATTAGAGATACAGCAAGATGTATCTTTCAAAAGTGACTGAAAAAGTGGAAATGGATGGAAAAAAAGAATATGAATATTACATATGATACATCAATTCCACTGAAACTAAAACTAAGAGTTGGTTAAAAGGACAACCTTGACTTCATTTGGTTTAATGGATTGTGTTTATGATACAGTGCATTTCACCGTTTTACAGTATCATCAGGTAAAATTCATTCCCATCAAATGTTTGTATTTCTTCAAATTTACATGTGTTGTTCTCTATGTACATAGTATTTAAAATACAAGTGATAGTGAATTATCACCCATTTGATTATTAGGAATATCTAAATGTAAAATTAACAGGAAATATAATGGTAGGCACTTGATAGTCCAATTTAATTGGTTAGGAAATAGTCAGACCGACAAAGATTGGAGTCCATGTCAATTCAGGGTCATTTTGAAGAGTTTCACTCAAAGAAAAACTTATGATTACATGGTTTCCTCACATTTCTAATACTTCCAGGTTTGGGAGATGAAGGCAATAATATCCTACGGGATCTAGTGAGAAAGCTATGGCAGAAGCCATGGAAAAGACGCCGGACAAGTGGAGGAAAAGAATTTTGGTGCCCATGGACAAGGAAAAGGGGAAAATCCAGAAGTGTGGTAACTATCAGGTTATTTTACATTGATGACACACTCCTTGAAGATCTGGGAGAAGATCTTAGATGGAAGGTTGAGGCAAGGAAACAGATTTTATTAAAGATGAGTTTGGCTTTTCGTCAGGAAGAAGCATCTGGTATGGATTTTGCTTTAAAACACTCAATGCTTTGATGTCTCGAATTCAAGGCATGTCTTGCTAAGCTGAGATGCCAAGGCATGGAGTAATATTATCCATTTCAATTGTTTTTCATAAAGTGGGTGTGAGGCATGTTTTCACGCAATGTCTTCAAGGAAAGAAAAAAAAATATTGTTGCTACATATTAAAATATTACCAGATTGCAACAATATTATGTTTAAAATACTCAAGAACATGTGAAAATTCATTTTAAAAAAAACTTTTGTGCCCGGGGAAGATTTTAGGAAATCTTTTAGCTCTGAATGTGTTAAAGCAATCGATAGAAAAGTTTAGAGAAATCAAGGCAGAACTACACATAGAGTTTACTGACCTTGATAAGACATATTCCCAAAAAGAGTTAAGGTAATACAGGAGAGAGAAGGGGATTCCAGAAAAGCAGTTGGTGATTTGAAGTTTTCTACTTGATAAAACTCACAGAAAACCACAAAGTTTTGCATTAAGTCTGCCAGGAGTGCATTTATGAGGATCCCAGGGAACCATTATACAAGTAAATACTTGTACATATACAGTGTCTGGTAGCCCATAACATACATGCTACATTTAAGAAAATACATTTTATACATTTATGCATGATTCAAACATGCTGCATGTTTTAACTTTTCAGTTAAATGTTTTTGGGTACCTATTAAACAGTTACATTGCACTTCCAAGTATTTGAGTTAAGTGGCAACTTTGAGAAAGCCAATGAGATTGTGTAATATTCATTCAAAAGATAACTGTAGTTCACTGGTACAACACTGAGTCAGTAAGAATTTTGGGGCTTCTTTTAAAGCACACCGCTGCTTTTTAAATGAACATTTAATGTTGCAACATGCTCTTCTTTCAACAATTCATTACCATTCAAGTCCAAAAGATCCAGATAAAGGGAATTCAACTCTTGTCACTTAATTAATCAGATAAAAAGCAACTACAGTGCAAGGAAGCAAATAAAAAAGTGATTTAGGTAGTGATTATTAGTTTGTGAATAAATACATGAAATGTTGCTTTTCTGTAGCTTAATTTTTATTTTCTGTTAGAGCACAGAAATTAAGGCAACCAGCTAGAATGTAATTTTACTGGAAGATAGCGTATTGTACTTAAAAATCATGTCAACATATGCTGATACTTACATCGTAGTTGGGTATTTCTGATGCACCTGGTGGACCAGGGGGGCCTGGAGTCCCCGGAATGCCTGGGGATCCATCTCTTCCTGGTTCACCTGTGACGGAGGAAGTGAATGATCACATTTAAATTTAGAACTTATCAAGTACTACATTTTCCTGTACATATTTAGACTTAACTACCATTTAATAAAAAATCCCGAACCTATCCTCTGATTGTAGAAGCTGCAATATTTGCCAAAACATACCTCAACTTATTTATAATGAACATCCAAGATATTTGTTGTACAAAGGAGGAGTAAAGACAATCAACGGTTTAGGAATCATCTAAAATATGAATGAGAAATCTAGATATGTTTACAGCGAGTAACAAGAGTCATAGTTCTGGAGACGAGGGGGATACCAGACGATATGCTACTTTCCAAATGGCATACGATATTTACGAATGTTGATTGTGAATAGGATATATGACCAAAAGGTTTATGAAAAAAGGTTACAATTTACATGGGAGACCTGAATAGTGTGGTTTGACAGAGAATGAGTGTAAAAATCGTAAAAAAGACATGCAAACGGTTCTGGACGCTTATTCAAGAAAGGCATTTTAGAATTAGAACACTTGTGGCCGAAGTTTTTTGCACAAAAAAGTTATTTAATTTATTAAAATAAGCTTTAGAAGGTCCGTACCTATACTTGCAATAAAGTAGTAATTCGCAACATCGCCATCTTGAATGACGTCAATTCATAAAATCTTTGGAGCCTTTGGAGTAATTCTATTAGACCAATCGGATTAGCTTAAAAAAGGCCTAAAACGGGAAGAATCATGAAAAATTATAATGAATAGGTCTAAGAGACTTGAAAATGGCAAACAGCAATAGTCATGATTACTTTAGGTATCCCTCTCCCACCTCGGGGGTTACTTTCGTGAAAAAATACGGCGTTTGGAAAACCTCAAAGTGTATGGAATTTGGGGCTACTATAAGAATAAAAATGAGGGATACTCGAGTTTAAAACTTCAGTTGCAATCAAACGGTCCAATCGATCTCAGCACATATTGATAGCAAATTTCAGCTTGTTCTATGCTGCGTTGTGTGGCAAAAGACAAAAAAAAAATTATCGCCGTTTCCTGAAATGTTATTCCGGCGTAAAAAAATAAAGTGTCCATTTTCGCTTTCCGGCGCACACACGAATTTTTAAACCTATGTAAAACCACAATAGAGATTATTATTGCCACCAAACTTTAGCATTATCCGAATCAACCCTTTGTCAACAGGTTTGGTAACTCTTATGTACTTTAATTCAAAACAAAAGATGTTTTTATAGAAAATGTAAAACTTTTTCTCCTCACCGCGTGGTCGTACGCACAATCATACTTGGCACAGTTTTTAAAGCTCTTCTTTATTGTTTGAAGGGGTAAGTAATGCTTAAACGTCGAGTTTTTGTTCGGATTAATTAGTGATGATTATTTATTTACGTTGACAAAGCTTTGAAAGACAGGAGGAAAACGCAAATGAAATCGCTTTTTGGACGCAGTGTTGCCTGCCGCGCCCGTCACTCCAGTTTCTCATGCAACCTCGCAACATAAAACAAATTTTGAAACGGATTTTAAGCATAACTTTCTCGTTTATGCGATAAAAGAGAGCTTTACAACGGTTCCAACTATGACTGTGTGCGGTCACCCGGTAACACGAAAAAGTCGTTTTACAACAATTTCTCTCCTTTTAATTTACAAATCATAACAGTTGGCAACCTATTGAAAAGAATATAAACTAAATAATTATAAAGTTTGGTGTCAATGCGTATATCTATTGTGATATTACAAAGTTTCAAAGCACAAAGATTTCGGGTTTGAGCCGGAAGGCGAAAAATAGGTACTTTATTTATGTCCGAATAACATTTCAGAAAAAGGCGATACAAGACTTTTGTCTTATACCAAACGACGCAGAATTAGAAGCAAGCTGAAATTTGATATCAGTCACGATGAGACAGTTTGGACCGTTTTCTTGTAACTGAAGTTTAAACTCTAGCATCCATGATTTGTGTTGGTCAAAACAGCGGTTCAAGAGGGAAATATGTACTTTATTTTATCCAGACTTGCTGTGCAATTCCTCCATAAAAGGCTCATTACTTTGCCATCGCCGACCTCCTACGAAATTCCACGCCTCCACGCGAAATAGGGATTTGACCTTATTTTATGCTGGGGTCACACGCTAGCACCCACAAAACGGATTCATTATTCTTGCCCTTCGCTTGCACGTTGTTTATTTTTCTTACAACTCGAAAAATATATCAAATATATTCATAGTTTTACAAATAAGTTAGTTTAATAAGATGTTCGATATTTTTGGCCAAACTTTTACGGCGAATTAAAATTTTGTTCAGAGCCTTATTGTTAAAATTTGGCTAGAATTATCAAATAATGTCTGGAATACAATAAACTTGAAAATAGTGGGAAGAGTTGCAGTATAGTGGTAATAGTATTTATGTTTTTATAGGGAGCGTAGTGCGTTTATATAGTGCTATGGTCATTTTGAAACTCTTCAGTTCGAAGGTAAAACCCATTTGGACAGCGCTCAACTACCATACCCTGGGCAGGACTTGAACCAGCGATCTTGGGTCATTGGTTAAAAAAAAAAAATTGCCGGAGAGGGCGCTACCCACCAGGCTAACCCGGTCGGCGAATGGTTGCAGACTTTGAGAATTGTTTGCTGGACAGCCATATATACGCACCCTTTTGTCCTTGAATTCCTTCAGGTCCCGGAGGGGCAGGATCTCCTCGTTCTCCTTTATCTCCTTTCGGTCCCGGAGCACCCCTTTCTCCCGGTGGACCAGGGAGTCCCTGATATGAGTGACACCAGGAATAGTCAGTTTCAAAGAAGTGAAAACACAGATATGCAGTTGTTTTGAATAAGGTCACTTATAGTTTGAACGCAGGCAGTTAATGGGGATTACAGAGTATGCGAGTGCATTTTCTGTCACTCGTATATTCTCTATCTCACATCAAGTAGGATGTCAGCATTATGCCACTTTTCATGAATTAGGTAGGCCCTCAGCTAGGATTAAAGACGATCTAATGTTGCTGGTTATGACTCTTTATCTCAAAATATCACCAGCAAATAGGATCGTCATTCAATATTTTTTTCGGAGCGGTTTGTGGTAACAAAATTTATCGTGTAAAAATTTAATTTGTGGATGTACGACCACGTTTAATCTCATTCATCCAATTGTAAACAGTTGCAAATACAGGAGCGGATGTGCCATTTACTTCATCCAACTCAGCATTGATTTATTTCGGCGTTAAGCCTTTTAAATACAAGTGTTGTTTAATCACCGCTAGAAACTCACTTCTATCCATTTAGATAATCAAATGAAAGTTGTTTACTTCAGTCGATAACAACAATGAAACTATGTCATGGATACCATTGAAACTCTTACAGCTGACTAGTTAGGAATGCTGGTAACTGGTAAAAATCATTTTTGATACAGCGAGCGCAATATCTTGGTTTTTCTAAGGACTTATTGAACGACCCTCGTAATTTTATAATGTTATCTTAATTTGTAATATACATGGGATACAAGATACATTGATTTTATACCCCAACATTCGTCGCACCATCGGCAGCTATTTCAAGTTGAAACACGTTCAGTTTTACTGTTACAGTTGCATCAGAAACAGTGTTCAGACCACTGTTACTGCTGATGAATAATCTTTTTTCCATACGTGTAGCCCCACTATAGATGGGAAACAGACTGCATAAGCCTTCTTTATTATTGCATACTCGTAGGCGTTGGATGACAGTTTCAAAGATGTGGGGCAAGGTCATTTTTTTCATTCGAGGGCTGTAAAAATTTAAGGGGACAAATCTGATCTAAGGGGTTGAAGTGACATATTATTCTATAAATATACCTTGCGTAAGGTCATGTTGTTATTTGTAGAGGTTCATTAGCGGACAAAAATGCCTTTGAAAGTGAATTACTATTTCATTGGTTCTATCATTTTATATAGCTTTACATAAAAATTTCTTATTTCAGGTAGAGATTAAACAAAAACTAAAAACTCTTTGTAAGATGCGAATCGTATTTATCATTTGCTTGGAATTTATATGGTCAAAAGTGAAATTAGAGAATTCGTTGAATTAGGAGAGTAAAATTTTTTGAATTCATGCAATGATTTAGAAATGTATTAACTTTCTGGTCTAAAGAAAATGTTAGTCATTCTCTAACATGATACTGACCGATGTTCCTGGTGGCCCAGCTTTCCCATCTATACCTGGTGGACCGATTGGGCCTGGAATGACATCAGGGAGTTGGATGTTTTGCAGCATCGCTGTGACATTGCAGGAACAAACACCTGGAGGCCCTGGAGGTCCCCGGGAACTGGACCACTTTGAAGAGAAAATGAAATCAATCATAAGAAAGAGCAGTTTCAAATAATGTTTTTCTTAAGTTTATATATTAAATTGAAATATTATGACACATGCCTTTGAATTAAAGTCAATTTTTAAATACATAAATATTTTTACTTATTTAAATTGTTATTCTGACAATTTAAATAACAATATCTATATATAATATCAACGAAAGCTTTAATTATCATCAATGCAAGATTATGTAACTAATCCCCATGATTATAGTTTTAAGTTTGCTTAAACTTGTATGCATTTGTTCATCAAAAGGGAGTTCATAATTAAAATTAATTATTTTGATATTTTAAAATTTGTTGAGAGGAATGCGAATACATGGAAAAATTACTAAGGCAGGGAGGAATGGGTATGCTATGTAAGACATTTAAAGCCTTATCAGGAAATGGAATAGGAAATACAATCCCTAAAACAAGGGTTAAATTTGGGAGGACATTAATAGTAAGAGTTTTAATGATATGGAAGGGGAATTTAGAGGATCTCAACGGTAAGAATAATAAACGCTTTTATTTAGTTTAATGAAATGTTAAAGAGTTTAGCAAAGGAGGAAGGAAGAGCTTATTCTGCGGTGGGAACATATTCAAATATATTAAGATTATAAAATAAGCGATATTTTAAAATATCCTAACCAATATATCTGTAGTATTAGATAACTACATTTATTGTATTTGATGTCAGTATTTAATTTCTTACCTTAGTAACGCCCATCTGATGCAGCAGTAAACAAAAATTAATTTCATGAGATACGTATCTACAAAGTTTAGGTTAGAATACATTTTTTATTGACCATATTAAATATGCCATATAAAGAGCCAATATGGAACAATGAGATGTCAATCTCAACTCACGTGAGTATCACCAGAGTCACCCTCTCCAAAATTACTGCCAGAACCATCACCTATCCCTGGAGGTCCAGGTGGGCCAGGTGGACCAGGGGGCCCTGGAGGGCCGCGGATGGATTCTCCAGGTGGACCCTGGTAATCAATATTTTTTAACGACATGAATATAGGAAAGGAATAAATATTACATTACATAATAAACACTGAGATAAACAAGGATTTTTTGTTTAGTTCTGCATGCTAAGACTTCTAAGGTTAAGCTCCCAACTTCTTGATCAATCAAACTTTTTGTTTTCTCAGGAGTAGTCCTTTGGTTTATGTAACCAAAGAAATATTATTTAAGTAAACTTTTTCTATTTTGTTATAATAGGAATAAAAATAAATATATTAGGATTAAAATAGGAATAAAAATAGATCAAATACCCTTATTTGTATGAGCTGCTGTTATTACAGCAACCTTACTTTTATTATCATTACCAGTTTTAACAAGTAAGTGACAGTAAAATTTCACCGATTAACATAATAATAAATTTTAGTGCTTGTCGTCATTAGTGGTCAGCTGGTTCTTCTCCGACCCTCTTCCGTCCTCCACTCTTTTCCTTACCTCGGTGCACCCTTTTCCATCAATCGTATGGCCAATAATTAATACCTTCCTCGTTCTTTTTTTATTTTTCATGTTCAGGCACTGTCATTCTTCATGCCATTTCAAGTCCTCCTGAGACACAGGCTCGTCAGGAGGTGCTCGAATGTAAATGACATGAATGACGAAACACACAAACATCCATGCCCTAGGTGGAGAAAAAACCCACCTGGTCGGGATTCGAACCCGCGACCTCCGGGTTGGCAGACGAGGACGTTATCCCCCGCCGCCACCACTTTCCCTTAACTTGTTCTTGTACTACTATACTCTGTAAATCAATTCGTCTCTTGAGTAAATGCACTATGCACTTTTCTCTCCTATCTTCTGCGACGTGAAAAAATATCTACGTAATTATCTGCCTGCTCTTCTCGACAACTTTTCGCTTGACTTTTATTGACCATTTTATGTTTACCTGCAACCCCCCCACTCTCTAAATTCTCCATCCGTTATCAATTACATTCAAGTAATGAATGGGTCACGTTGCGCACACATTCTTCTTCTGTGTGGCGCTACGGCCCATGTAGTGTTCTGACCTCCAGAATGATCTGCCTCTCCATTCTTCTCTCCATCTTCCGTCACTCGTCTTCTATCTTCTGACTCCTCACTCCCCCCCGCCCCAAATCCACTCCTTTACCACCAACCCAACCCCCTCCACCCCCCTCCCCCGCCCCTCCCCCTTCCCCCCTAC
>WURS02000018.1:1769573-1787316 GCA_011762765.2 Rhinocypha anisoptera
TGATGCTTCAAAGTATGGATTTTGAAGATACACATTGATCTTATTTGACATTTGCATGAATTTATTACTTATACTTCATATGATTAAAACGTACGAAGAGCAAAAAAAGGAATCTATCATACTCGTAAATACTATGAGACCGTATGTGTTAGGGAACAAGGAGTAAATCATGTATATTTCGTTGTGTGGTTACTTATTTTCTTGTAAATCGAGAGCTGTGTCTTCTGCTGTACAGAGAACAACTTGATGTATAAACGCGCCATGTTTTTTCGTTACGCATTTGTTATAACCCTCTCTCTATTTCTCACACAGGGAATGTGAGAGAGAGAGAGACTATCCGTCTATACGTCATGTTAGGTGACCGCCGATTGGCTGCAAATTTAACGGTCAAAAGTCTTCTTTCGTTGGTCAAGGTATAGTTCTAACACTAAAACTCCCGATTTATTCCCGCGAGGCGTTATGAATTGGCACAACAGGATAAGAAAGTTACGAACGCCCCAAGGTGAGTAAAGGAACACTCACTTCATAACAGAAAATTCTTATGAACCGACGATGTCCGTTTACCCAGTCTTTTTGATGCGAGAGTGGTAGAGTGAAGCATTACATCGGAGTTTAAGCATGGAGAAGCACGTCGAAAGAAGGAAACGTCACAGGAAGGGCAGAGGTGGGAACATAGAGGTATCTATGGGTGGGAGAAGAAATATCAGGGATGGTGTGATGTAGGAGATTCAGCAGTCAAGAAGTTCCGATATGCAAATATCACGAGATTTAATTCATCATTGCCAGAGATTAATTCGTACTATATGGGAACAGGCAGAAAATATTACTTCTTTGGGAAGCATCATAGAGAAAAATCGACGAAGTGGCCAGAGTATTAGACGAATAATTCAACTAACAAAAGAGACCTTTGAGAAACGGAAGGAGTTGATGACTTGACTTGAAGAAAATCTTTTAAGAAAATTTCAGAAGATAGAAAATTGTGTGTGCTGAAATATAAACTAATATAATGTAGCTACAAATAAAATAAGTGAAAAAACTAAAAAAACAAATAAACTAAAAATAAAACAGAAAATCTTTACATATTTTTAAAAAAAGTCTCCTTAGACTATACTGTTTGGCTTTACATCTATCAAATGATGCCTGCTCAATCATTATCACAGCTATTAAAATAAAGACTGACTTTTAGCAGTCATTGTAATCTTGTCATCTACTAATCTCGTCCTATCTTTGTAGTTTATCTTGCCCTCCCTCTTTTGTCTGTAGTACCACTAACCATTTATTTTTGTATGTGTATCCGATAAGCCAATCTTTTCTGTGGATCTTCCAAGTTACTTCATTACTGGTTATTTGGTCCATCCATTTGGTTTTCAATATTCTTCTGTAGTACAAAAGCTCCATTACTTAAGTCTTATTTTCTATAAGGTAGTTGTTTTCCTTATTACACATAAATAGAAAAGTATGCTCCATCATATTTTTATGGACCAGCAGTTTATATTGTATACTAATGGACTTATAAGTAAATAGCTTAGGTTAGAGTTGTGGACTTGTATTATGAAATAATATTTAAAACATAATGGGTTCATTTGTTTCTAGCAATTAATGTAGTTTCAATAATAAAATATCACAAGAAATCAGTTAAAATTTAAATGACTAAATTCAAAACAAAATAAAACAGCTGAAAATAATAATACTAAAAATAAAACAGACCTACTTGCATATTCCTAAATTTAAGACTATAATAAAGTCTAATTCTAAAAAAATAGCAATACTTTGCACAGGGGTGCTGTTTCACACAAAGGAGACTTTAATGTAGCAACAGCAATCTCAAGTGACTTGGATAGAATACCAAAGCCACTTTTACCCTCTCTCATGACAGTAGTAAAATTGGCTTCACATGTGAAAAGGTAATAGATGAAATCTGTAGACGGTACAGATAGTCTCCCAAATGTAGAGGATTTATCAAATGCCTTGAAATGAATAAACATATGATCCTCATTGGTAAGCCCTTCACTAGATACCTCCAGCCTTTTACAAAGGGAACAGGATTGCCATAGCAATACTTTCAGTAGGACAACTCCTGCTACATATAGGAAAGCTTGCCTTTCTCCCATGTCCATCTGCATCAACTTAGCTACTTTGTCAGCTTCATCAGGCCCAACAAAACTTATTTCTGAAGAGCACAACGATGACTAATGCTGACCCAGACCAACAACAACCTTAAAAAGCAGCATACATAGATCTGGGTCTAATTCGCAATTACCTGAGGGACTTGTCAATATAAGTGATCTGTTTGTCAAGTGCTTGAAAGTGTGTATGGATTGGTGTGCAGTGGTGTTCTTGCGGCATCCACCTCTTTGATGGATTTGCCCAAAGAAATTTTCAAGGCAATCTTTATTTAACCACCCCAGACAAAGTTGGTGGATGCCACAGTTGTGTAGATACCCCCAGAGCATGATGGTGACCATCCAACCCTTAATAAATTTCATCCTATTAGTAACATCTGCTATGTTCCTGGCTGATCACTTTCATCTTACCTAACAGGGCAAATGAATGTCTTAGAACATTAAGGTGGTTGCTCCCTTCAGCCATAGGTCTTCTCAGCACCTTTGTTGAGGGCTTAACTGTGTTATTGTAACAGTCAAACAATTGGTCCATTTGGCCAACAAATTCAGCTGTTCCAATAGCACAGTTGTCACCCCCTTCACTGGCAACCTCTAACATGGCTGCCATGGTGTTAGAGAAGACCCTACAGCAGAATGCAACCTTCATTCTCTGGAAGTTGTTGGGGTACACACATGCTGGAATAAGTTTAGGGGCTTGCCTAAACTTACGCTTCACATCTCTTTCGTACACCATTATAATGTCCCTCCAATTCGCTTTGAAACCACCAAACTCAAATGTGTTCTTGAGTAGGTTGTTCCGTGTTGCTTTCATGAGGTGGCAATAGTCAAATAAAAAGAAGACCTTTTGTCCCTCAACATGGTAATATGGTTTTTCACATGTGACACCAAGCTTTCTCTGGAGCTGGATGAAGTTGCTGCCTTGATTGCAAACTACCCTCGCTACTATATATATATACCCAAACAGCAAATAAATATCTTAAGGTAGATGAATAGATATATTATTGTTCAAAAAACAGTAATCTAATAGATATCTATTGGTAGACATGATTTCCGGCCTAATATATATATATACAATATATGTGCTAATTATACATGTAAAAAAAATATTAGTCTATTTGACCTAAATTCAAATATACACCACCATGATACTAGGGAAAAGGGAAATTTGTTAGACAGTGGCACACAGCACTCTGCAGCAAGGGTCCTCTATCAAGTGATAAAAGATTACAACTTCCTGCCTCATACCTCAAAGAGTATTGATTGATTAAAAAATTTTAAAATAAAACTTAAGAATTTCTTAACACAGTAAGATATGTACAATGTAGATTAATTTCCCCTGCCATGTACAAAATTGTAACTTAAAGCTAAGTAAACTTTAAACAACTTCAAATATAAGTTTTAAGCTAAATGTTGTTGTTTTTCTCATGTAACATGTAACTTACAATGTATTTTTGCCTATTATGGACAATGTCTTGTAGCCTGCAACCATTTGGATGAATAAATATGACTATTTAGATATCTATTTGCTGTGTGGTGCTGGGTATAACTGTATATGTCTAATATAGGGTGGCTTCCAAATATATCTGATAGATATCTTTAGAGTGGTTCTCATAGATATCTATATTGTGGCTCCCATATATATCTAAATCATTTATGGATAGACATGATTTAGATATCTATTTGCTGTATGGGTGTATATATATAATGTATACATACATATATATCCAAAAGGTAAATTTCTCATAATTCCTATTTTCTCAGGGCATGACAGAACAATCCTTTCCTTGCCCTCCAGCTGGTGATGTTCTGAATTCACAATAAAACTGGTTATGTGCTGAAAAAGAGATTATATCATCTTATAATCCCTTTTCTACTCAGGTATGTAGAAATAAGATGTCTCTAAAGCTTGACTGCTTGAAGACATATGCTGCCCAGGTTATCATCGGAGTTGCTTGCTTGCTGGCTAACCCAGGTGCCATGGGTTTGAGGCCCGCACAGGACATGAGTGTTGTGTCTCTCCAATAGGGTTTTTTCTATGATTTGAAGAGGTGTGAAATGACCATAGCCAATCGAAGCACCCTATAAACAAAAAATACTACTACTAAATTGGTGATTGGAGAAATGAGAATTAAAATTGTTATCCTACAGATGGAGGAACAATGAGGAGAGGTTACAATTTAATGTTTTAAGGGTTGACTTCCTGAAAGTTGCTGATATTGACAAATGTAATGGAGAGGTTATAAATATATTAATAAATTTGTACATAGAATTATGCATTTTTATGACAAAACTGTCATTAAAGGATTTTCCTTTAGAATCCTTTGAACATATTGTCAAATGTTCCATTTTTACAAACCTTATGGTAAAGGCAGAACATTTTGGAAATAAGCTACAGATTGAAGGCTTACTTCTAATTCCAGTTATTCCTGAACTTTTTCATACTGAGACAGAAACTAGATTATACTCTTGCATTCCACTTGGTGATACAAAGATGCCTTAAAAAACCTAGGTTAACTGCACATGCTGCTACAGTTTAAAACAATTTGACTGCTCTAGGTTTGGGGAGTGAGAGGAATATTCGGACATGGGACCTCTTTAGTATATGCAATTTAACTATAATACTAATATCTAGAGTTAATTTTATTCTGACCATTTGGATTATAAAGTGACCACTAAGAGATTTCAAATCCTTAATGTATTAAATCCTATATAGAATTAAATATGCTTTAACAAACTAATAACACACACAATGCAGGTGCCTTGAATTCAAAGGATGTTGCACTATGCTGAGACACATATGCACTGACACCAAGGCATGTAGTCGTTTCTCAATTGTTTGACAGCCAGCACATGTGAGGTGTGTTTTAATGCCTCAACTTCAAGGGATGAAAAAATGCTAGGTGAAAAATTATTTCCAATCTGCAACAGTATTGTCTAAAATACTTAAGAACATCTAACAAATCACTTAGCAAAGAAAACTTCCATGTCTGGGGAAGGTTTTCGCAAATCATTTAGTATTGAGTGAGTTCATTTACAGAAATTTGGGAAGTGATGACTAGTACCATGGAAATTTCCCTAATTACCTTACAATTCATTACATAATGAATTCAAAACAAACCCCACAGAATTCACAGCAGCCTAGTGGTTAGTGCTTGGCTAATGAAAGGGATGTCTGGGTTTTATGCCTAGAGATGTCATTATTATGACATTAGTAAAGGTTGATCTTGGATTCACTTCATAATAATAGCTTAGGGACATTTTCCTATACAACCTTGCCTTATGGGAAATTAATAAAAAGCAGAGATTTTTGTAATGATCTTGGTTATAGTAAAAAATTATTCTTCTTACCTGTCAGTTGAATATACAAGGATTTCTTTCTCACTTCTTCCAGCAGAGAGACCTAAGAAAACGATGGTGAGATAGGGGGAAGATCTAATTTGTAAATGGACTTAAAGAATTAGATATAAAATTTTGTATTACTGACATTAGCTCTGTAGTAGATCTTCAGCTAATTACTTAATTGTAAATAAGGAGACTAAAAAGTATTATTTTTATTTCAGATCTTTTCGACCTTTGGAGAATGTGCAATTAGGTCATTAACAATAGATAGAACTGTAGAGTGATTTGTAGTAAAAATATATTAACCAAATCTAGCAAGCAAAACAAGACAGCAAACTGATTGCTTTAACACCTAAAATGCTTAAGTTATACCAGTGCATTTATCTCCATCTCAGATTATTCATCCCATTGACATAAAATTAAACTGAGTTAACACTTTCTTTTTCTATGGATTTACAAAGCTAAATGTCAAATTTATTATTTAGTAAACATTTATATTACTTGCACTCAGTGATTGTGTAACTATTGGTTTGATTACACTAATCCAGAAATATCTCTTTTTCTATGTTTCTACCCACCTTACTTAGTTTGCTATTTCATTCCATTTTTTTTTTCCTATGTTAACTACTTTTTAAGCTTACCCCTATTGAACTTTGCCAATAAAAGGAATTTGTAAAAAATTTGGTCTTTATTATAAATACTTTTCACCACAAATATACCATTATTATAAACACCAAACACCGTGACAGTGAGCAGAATGATTCCATCGAATCTTCAATGTATACAGCCTCAAATACTTTAAGCAGCCAGAATTTTAGCATTAAACCACTAACTGGACATTTTTCACAATATAAATTTTTTTTTTGAAGGTTGTGAAAATTTGATAGCATAATTAGGTAATTTAAGTGGAAGTACATAATTAAATAAACCATGGCTTATGATATAATAATAATGAATGTATAAAACCATTCCACAATTTCATGGCATTAAACAAGCAAATATTTTGATTTTTCACAAACAACACAATTTGCCAATAATAGCATTTTCTTATGTAAAATTACAATTGATTGAAGACATTTTAAAACTGATGTGGGTACTTCATTCACAATATGGGTTGTATATGATTAACAATTGTCCAAGTTGTACAACCATGGATGAAAAATGGTTAAGTTTGTTTCATTACCACTTATGTTAATATTTGTAGCTTATGCATTTAAAGTCGGAGAACTAATTTTGAAATAAGCAGCTAATAATATCTGAATTAAGATTACATCATATATGAAAATTCTAGCAATGGACACATTTTAATTGAAGGGTATGATATATGGTAACACATTTCTCAAGTGTAAGGCAAGTTATATCTTAAATCAGTTAATTAATGCACCCCTCAGTCACCAACTTCTACATCTGTCCACCTGGAAAGACAATTGGGAGGCATCTGCATGAAAATAGGAATTCATAGCTAATCAATCACCAGCATGTACCATAACATACATCCACCATTATCTGTTGGGGTGTTTGGACATTGTTCAAACTATTCCCAAAGACAAGGCACCAAATTGGAGAATTCAATACAACTTTTCTCTAAATAAGAATGGAATCCAATTATAGAAGACTATGATTGGATAAAACTGTGAAGCAATTACACTCTGTGATCACTGTAGTTATAAACATTGCTCAAGAGCAAGCATAAAGTATATTATCACGGGTGCTACCTAAATATTGACAAAGTATAGCTGCAAACCAGATGTATATTCAAGAAAATATTCCATTCAGGAACAATTTAGATATGCCTCATCACATGTAAAGTTTTTTAACAATGTCAGGAAATTGAATTCTTTGGTCAAATGTAAAAAAAAACAATCCTACACATTCACAAGTTGATATCCTGTTTGGATAATTTGCAAATGCTGAAGGAGGAAGCAAAGCACCAGGTGAGGCACTCATTTTATTATTTTAATGATGATTAAATCTTATTAAGGAAGATATTCACTCAGTACTTAATTAGACTCATTATTATGATAATAAAACATGGCTAAAAACTTTTGAATGATATTACTGCCATACATTAATCTTTTACGCACTTATGTTTCTTATTTCTATTAGGCTGTTGAATCAACAAAATGGTCGGCTGCAGAAATGAGATCCATAAGCAACAGCACAAAATGGAAATTAATCATATCAATACAAGCACAAGTCTTGACTTTGAAGAAAATTTATGCCATAGGATTGCTGCTCAGTATCAGCAAGTTCTAAATGTCACATAAAGTACGCCCACTGTACTCCCTTCATTCCACCACACATTATTTATCACAAATTATTACATTATGATAAAAGCACAAGCATTGGAGACTACAAAGAAAAACAATTTCAATCCAAACGACAAAACTGAAGATAGAAGACTATTCCTGTCAAATTTATAGTGAACAACTTTTCAAAATATCTCTACATTCAAGCCCCTTTTCAACATAAAGCCTGTGTCTTGCAATTTTTAAGTACTCATCACTGTGGATAAATTCTCCTCGTTTAGAATTTTTACTCAGATTTAAGCACATTTGCATAGAGGGTAATTAAAAAACTAGGAAGTCTGAGACTTCAGAAAACACTAGTATACAGAGAGAGAGAAAAATGCTGGAGAATGAAATGTAATGATTAATTTAAAGTCATTTAAAAAAAAGATTAACTATGGCATTGAAAGATTTATATAAATTATTTTATTTCAAAATGTCATTAGGTATTTATCAACTTTCATTATTACTGATATGGAGGTATCAAATATCCAGGGAAATGATTAGCATCACTACAAATAATTAAGCACATTTGCATAGACATGGTGTAGAGATTCAAAATAACACAACATACAATTTCTTTCAATGAAATTACATAGAATGAATAATAGAATATAAAAATGAATGGCATTTCTCTACTCAAATTCTAATGGAAAATAATGTTACCACAAAAAATATTAATGTTTGCTGACCTCACTCTTCTATAGGATGTTTAGGTGCATTTTTCAGTAGTCAATGGTATAAATATGGACATTAGTACAAAGGAATCAAATCATCATTCATATAAAAAAACATCAATTTATAACATGAATAACATGTAATTAATAAAGATGCCATTATGCTGTGATTATTTCAATAACACACTTTAATAGGAGATACATAGTACTTCACTTGTAAAAGTCTCACAGGAAAAACAGGATTTTTCTTAAAAATTGGTGGTAATTGAGTCAGCAAGTGTTAATGCCTTGCTACAACTTATATCCTTTCCAAACATGAATATCTTCAAGATATTATTCCATTACTTCCACAAAACATGAATTATACATTTACCATCACACATTTTAAATTGCACTGCATACAATGTACACAAGAATTGATGGGTTTGAGGAAGCATTAAAAGGTGTTATGAGAATAAAATATTCCATACAGTAATCAATCAATTAATTAATCAGTCAAAATGCCATATTACAAGTTAATTTAATGCAAATGTGGTATAAAATGACACACTGCTCATTATTACAGGCATCAGAAACTGTAATTAGATCAGGCCATATTCCAAACTTGATTTAGGTAGTAAAGGAATGAAAATTTCCAAAAATTTGTCCTTAAGTCCAAATCTAGATTTTTTTCAGTAAATTTAACAGACAAAATAGTGTTATTATGGATAACATTTCTATATATATTTATTTATTTATATATCTGGCAAATGTATCCTTCCAGGGCCAATTCTTCTGCCAACCAATTCATTCTGTGTTGCCCCTGGCATGCCATTATAAAAAAAACACTGGTATGCAATGGGATGTTTACCAAACTGTGTGGTTACATTTTTTTTAACAATCAGGTAAGCTTTTTGTCTCTCTCCCACCAAACATGGAATGCTGAATGAATTATGATAAAATTTTTTCAACAATTTCATTTTCTGTAGCCCTACCAACTTGCACACCTGCAACTTGGAAGTAAACTTCTAAATGTAGTGGGGAAAAGTGCTCCAATTCTTTTACCTGAGCTCATCAAGTTTGCCGAAAGACTAGTCTTTCTTTGAACCATTTTAATATCTTCTTATTTTTCACAATTACTAAAACTTGAACTAGCAAAAAAAAAACTTGGCTCGGGACACAAGGACACCTTTGAGTTTTGCCATATGCTTATCTCAGACTAAATTACTTTTCCATGACAATTCTTCTTGGAGATGCACAAAAAAGCCTTCTTCCTCCACAATTAATATATCTATCTATTTCAAACACATATATAACAGCATTCTGGCAGGTAGGTGTCTATTTGCCACTGTTAAACTGGCAACAGTTAGATGGGCTCAGTCAAATCCTTTTCAAGGATTACTCCCATCTCAAAGCACAATAATTTGGTTACAAGTCACACCCAATAATCATAACCAAGGCAATACATAAGTAGCCCTTTAGTCAATTGTTATCACTACACTATTATAATGAACTAAGAGAACAAGGGTGACTGGTATCTAATGTCACAATACAGCAGTCTTTTTGTCCTCACTGAGGAGCAACATGGGCTAGTAATGCCTCATTTGACAAGGAAGATAAGTTTAAAAAGGCTCACAAAACCCCTCAAGCACACCCCTGGGTCATAATAATGAATCGTCAAGGTATGCAACTAGATGCTCAAGAAGGGGAGCCAAAATTTGGCAGATCATTGAGGCACTACCAGTCAGGGAATTCAATCTCATTGTCGATCTAAGCAAAGAAAGAACCCAATAATTTCCTCAAGCTTCCGTCACTTATCTGAGAAGATGGCAGTGCATGACACCGTGTTGGTCTGCTTGTTATTCTTTTTTCTTTTGAACCACAAAGGCAACCGCACCTCTCTGCACCTAACAAATATATAAATCTACCGATATATTGGGGGCCAAGCTTAACAACACTTGAGTGTGGATGAATATTCTACGTCCATTGAGAGACTTCTCACCACTTAAAAGCAGTTGAGAGGAAATCATGTTATTCTTGGTGAGGAGGGTTTCTCTCTAATATGAAATGACAAGACTCGAGATTACACCAAGACAGGTCTAACATATAATTTTCACAAGAGAATTTCCTTAAGATTTTTGTCCAATCGCTTATTCCACAAATCAAATTTTTTCTATATCCATGAGGTTGGAACGAATTGTTACTCACTAATGATTATGATAAAAGATGGGTTTTATCCCATTTCCCATCCACACCCAAGGAGTTATAATTGCCCAGTAAATACTTATGTGCAGCGTTAGAAATTAGAAGGTCGCATGACTGAATTAATTTCACAAGCAAGCCAATACGGTATACAATGTATGCATATTATATATTGTTGTGAATGGCAATGGAAGTCACAACCAAGTCTCGTGAAAATCAGACTTGTAGAGTATGTAAAACACAATTTTCAATGGTATTTTACTTTACAGAAAACTAATTGTATTCGTAGGTGACCTTATATATGCAAAATGTGCGAACAAAAACCAAAACAAATAAATGTTACCATGTTGTTACATTTTCAATCGAATAAAAAAGTTTCAACAAATTTTTTCTATGAAAGTTTCTATTATAATCACTGTGGATTTATAACAGTGAAAATTATCACTTGAGCATAGCAAAAATGTTTCACTCTGATATAAAACAGCACCCAAATAAACCAAATCAACAATCAAATTAAAACAAAACAGTGAAGTTGAATGAAGTTTCTGGTAATAATAAGAAAAATTTATGAATATATAATGATGGGTTATTCCTACATGCGATAGGCTATCTTCACTGTGAGGCAATTAATTATGAACGGACGTCACATCTACTGATTAATAATGATATAACCAACAAAAATAACAATGTTGGTAAATTAATGAGGAAATTATTCACTAAAGTTCAACCCCATTTTAGTGGTTGAGCGCTCTATAGAGGAATGGAAAAATTCAACAACCTTAATCATATGGGTGAAATTCCTGGAGAATGTTGGAACATGCACTCAAATATTTCACATAGTAATTTAACTCAAAAAAGTTAAATATATGTTAATTGGTATGAAAAAGTAACAAAAACTATATTCAAGGAACTGAAAAATAATATTAGGCCCAAAAGGAAATTTTCTAACAATACACAAAACAAGCAAGATAATATAATTGCTTAATTTCATTAACGTATACAATATGGGAAAAACCATCTGGAAAATCTTGTGCAGCAATCATGTTTCACTGACATACAAATTCCCATTTTATAATTCTTCTCACGGCAGAAAATATATACCTGAGGAAGGCACTTTTTAGCTTGTATCTTTGAAATTCCTTTCTAATACTTGGCTCTGTAATTATACCATATTTGCAGTCTATTAGGGAATACAGAAATCATATATGATTTCAGAAAACAAAATGAAATGCAATTTTACATGACATATGCACTTCTCCATTAATCACTAAATTTGTAGAATGTGATCATTAAAAAAAGATGCTTTCTGCCCAAGTGAATCTAGGATTCCATTTACAAACTATGCGAGAGTCTCAATTAACTTTTTTGGTAACTTTTAGGGAATTAAGTTTCACACATTTATGACTGGCAGATAAAATTAGACTGCAAAACCGGTCAAAATCATCTAGTAAGCCTAATCTACTTTTATTATTGTCCAAAGATTTTAAACGCCCACTGGGGAATTACTTCAAAATATTGATTGACAACCATTAAATTTTTCTTTTTGACAAAATGACCCTCCTAATGAGAATCTGTAAGAGGTAAACAATTTCCTAATGCTTAACATTATTTGCGTAGAGGAATGATTTGACAAAATAATTGCTGCACAATATTCCCAAGGGAAATTAACATGATTTATATAAGTCAATCTAACTTCTAATCAACCTTTAGTCAACATGGTACATGCACACACACACACACACAAACACGCACACAAAATTATTTTTGTTGAGACTTGCAAAATACAAATATAAGTGCAGAGCAATGTAAACTAGCATGATTCCCAAATATGTAGTATGCAATTTATTCTACTGGTAAATAGTAAAAAAAAATGATATCATATAAAATAATAACTTTTTCCATTAGAACATAGGGTGGTCGCCAAATATTTCATGATTAATATTCCATGAGTGCAAAAATTATAATATTATGGTGTACTAAAAATTTACGTGGCAATCTCTACCAATCAAAATCACTCCTCAAAAGAAAATATATATATAAATGTACATATATATATACATATATGTACATATATATATAAATATACACATACATACATATATATATAAACACATACATATATACATATATATATAACTGGAGACAAACAAAGACAATAAGGACGTGACGACCTTTAGATTTTGGATAAAATTTCACCCATATTTAACAGAACTCAAATCATCCATTGGATTCCAAAAGGTCAGGGTTAAGATATTCCTCTAAAGGGGGGAAGACTTAAACAGTAAAAAAAATGAGATGTTAAGGGCAGTTTAAAAAAATCTACACCCACAAAAGGCAGTGGATGAGACTCAATGAGACATGAGATCAATTGTCGAACAGGGACAGCAAATGAGTCATGAGGCTGAGATGAACGAGGCCTTCAGAGTGAGGTAAAGGTCACGGACCAGAGCCCCCGACACAAACACATGAATGCCTCCATTAACTCGTTACAACGCGGTCATCAAAACAACTGCATATTACTTTTAACTAATTTCTTGTTTTAATCAATTCTCTCGCCCCAATCCATGAGAACCCATCTTTTCTCGGGAGCGCTGCAATGCACTCTTTCATGGTTTAAACAACGGTTAAGATTGTTCCCAAATACCATTTGCGTAGCTATACCTAGTGGACACATTATACGATGGTGAGATGGAGGGATACCTCCATCTCCGTCCAATTCTTTTGTGTTGTAAAAACCCACTTGACAAGCATGACAACTGATCACCATGATACCAAAACATTCGCTGTTCTACAAAATCACAGGTGTAATCTCTTTTATCAAGCCATTCACGAGAACACATTGCAGCGGCTAAAAAAAGATGATTGATTTCTTAATTAAAAAAAAATATGCCAAAGAACGTTAAACGAACATGGCTACTTTCTACATAATTATCTCTCTCGCTGAGTGAATAGGCTCCCGGGGATTCAAGTGGACTACATAGCATAAGAGAACGAATTTAATTTATAATTTCTCAGGGCAGAAAGATGTCGATGAAAAAATTTGACTGCGATCTAATGAGAGCCGTGGGTGCACTCCAGTTATTGTATTCAAATCAGGTTCTCACTCTCTCTCTCTCTCTGGAAATAATATCATTGAAAATGCATATTGCTTGAAAGGCCTTGTTATGGCCGATTGGTGGCTGTCATATACTAAGGTTCCGTTTCAAATTCCCCCAAAATAGACAAAGAGAAGTTAGTTAGTTAGTCGATTATTTTTGTGGCATGTCAACAGCCTTAGTTATTGGTGCCATTATAAATTCTAGTGAATTTATACTTGTTTCCTTTCCATTTACACTGATTTTAGGCCTTTTATATTGGATTCTACACGAAAATTTTATTATAAATATGTAAATAAAAAAAATAAGGCATTCACAAATCACTTAAATATCTAATGTGCCTAAAATACTCCAACACTTGATTGATTACCTGGGAACCATTCCCTAAGGGCATCGTGGATATCTTCTGGTATACGAATTGGAGACGTTCGCGTCTCAGACCTCTGCACTCTGTAATGATTTGTTTGACTGTCGGTGGCTCTTTGCACGGCGCACAAAATGGGACCTCTTCCCTTCGGAATAGGAATCCGTGGGCGAGTCTCGTGTGGCCCATCGGAGTCGGGTCCACTTCGCCTCTTCTTGGCGGTTCTTTCTCGTGGAACTGTCCGAGAGTTCTCTTTACGATTCTGAGTTTGTTATTTTGAATAAAGTCCCATTTCTCCTGCCATATCCGCCAGGGAGACGGACAAGGAGTGAAGCAGAGGAAGAGAGAGAGAGAGAGAAATCGGTTCACCTGCCGACCCCATCATCGATTTGTGGCCCACTCACTCCCTTTCTCTCCCCTCTGCCCCGTCTTCCTTCCTCGCTCCCTCCTACTGTCCCCATCCCCCCCAAAACCCCTCGCCATCTCGTCCCAAACAGACCTCCGCAAACCCTTACGATTCTATGCCCTTATATCTACAACACATTAACATCTCACGCGTCATCCTGACCGACGCACTCTATAAATAAGTGTACCAGACTTACAAATGAACTGCTCCGCCCGTATTTAGCATGTACAGGAAATATATCGTATTGTATAATCTTGGTTAAAATAAAAGTTTGTGGGTCCCGCAGGAAAATTTTCATCTATCTCTTTGTATTAAAATTGTGGAACCTGCACCAAGATTGATTTCACCAATTATGTCATCTTGTACTTTTGACAAAATAGGGACGCCACGAATCCGTCGAATAACACATCCGAGCATTCAACCTGAGACCGCTGGTCGCGTGGCGGAGGGAATGCCACTTGACAGCAGCGGTCGAATAAATTGAAACCAAAAGGCACAACCGCTCTCTCACCGTCCTCACAACCACTCTCAGAAAATAATAGCGTTACCATCGTAATTGAGGCCGAGAGCTTTTTCCTCCGCCATCGCCCAACTTTGATAAACTTCTTTTCCACACCAAGACCAGTAGCTAGATTTTTGCAAAAAAACACACAGGAACTCCAATTACGAACTCATTTCATGTTCACTCTAGTTATTCAGTCACATTCCACGAATGCAAAAATAACACAAATGGAGATTCCCAATCCACTCGTCCACATCAACTGACATTTGAGATGGTCTTCAGCCAGCAAATATTGACTAAATTTTCAAATTAAAATTAAGATAATTTTAATTACATTTCTGAGATTTATATAAACTTGCGGTACGTAACTTGCATAACATTATGTAAACATCCAAAAGTACGCTAATGAATCGTCGGATGTAAAAGTGTACAAATAAAATCTTAATATCATTTCATGCGTCCGTTCGTCCGTTTATGTAGATATCTACACATCGTGCTCTTTTCACCGTCACATTACATGATGACTTCCTCATCTCAGTGAGAAATTTGAGCTTGGTTTTGGAGCACAGAATTTTTATTCCAAGGTTATGTTCGATAAAATTACACGGAACTGATGGTCAAGGATCCTGTCAATGATATCTTTGAATACTTTATAGTGATCATCGAAGAGAATCTTTGTTCACACATTCAGGTTGTAACTAACTTATCGTCAAGGAATGCTTGTATCGTTTTCGCCAATAGATGGAACCTGGTGTTTTGCATAAGTCCCGGATTGAGATAATGGGAAATTCTTAAATTTAACCTCAGGGGCTCCATCACATTTCCAACCTAATTTCTCCACCACTTTTTGATTGTTAATATAAATAATATACTAGCTCTTAAAGATGCAATTAATTTAGAACCCAACCGAATATTTCACTCTCTCTGCTAATTCAAACTTCGTGATGAAGCATTTCCTCAGTCAAGCATAAATGTTTTTTTTTACAAGTTCTGAGAGTTTTCCTTAAGATTTTGAACTACAACATTGGACAAGTATTTCAAGTGACCCATTTTCAATTAAGTCTATCCCCATCTGTGATTCTTAAGTGTATTTCCAATTTAAGATAACTGACTCTTTAAATAGTAATACTTTATTAAAGTAGTAAAGAGTAATTATTAAAGAGTAATATTAGTTAGTAAAGAATAATACTTTATTATTAAAAATAATTGATAATTTACTGATGGTTTTCTAAAACCAGTAGATATCCACTTGGAAATTTTTATAACTTCTCCGAAAAATATCTTTGATACGTCAGTTGTCTCCGAAGAAATCACGTTACAAAAAAAGGGAGGACAAACAAGAAACAAATGACTCATCTTCCTTTCTGTCATCACGCGAAGATAGCTCTTTCCGGCAAGATGGGTTATTATGCCAGCGTGCTCGGTATAGTGTTGAAAATCAGGGGTAACTGGGGAGAGGCGTACTTTACAGCAAACGAAGACAGTTGACTCTATATGCCACAGACGTGTTGCCGTCATGGCGTATTTCCCAAACCCTCAAATGTAGAAAAAAAGAATTAAAACGCTTTCAATCGGGTGTTTCGCGCAGGCCACCGTGGTGACGCTGATAATACACTCGGAAGCAGTTCTTGACAAAGCGATTCCATTTTTTTTTGCACCAAGGCTGTTCGACTGATACCCTCCAGACACCGGACGATGTGGAATCGGAGCGGATCGAAAGAGACCACGTTCGCATTCGCGGCAGGGACTCTGACCCCCCCCCCTCGGCGTGTGCGCGGGAACTCTCGCCTTCCTCCTCTCTACCTAGTGTGGTTGGGTTCGCGCATTCGGGTCACACCTCGGGCGTCGTTTGTCCGTCCCATTGGATCTCGCCTTCGATGTCAGGAGGTTATGAACGTCCTCGGCCGTCGACGAGCCCGAAATGCACAGAAACGACACCGTATCCACACCACTGCTGCCGTATTACACGTCCGGAAAACGAAGTGCGGGTTCCTTCTCGAGAGAGGAGGCCAAAATAGTCCGATGATTAGGAGAGGATGGAAAAAACTAATCGGGTGGAGGGGATAGAGCTATTCAGGGGGCTTACTTAAGCAGATGGAAGGAGTAGAGGGAGTGAGAACAGCAGCTTGGTGACCGGGAGGGGGGGGAGCAATTGACAGAAATAAGAAATGAAAGCACCATTACGGTTTTCGTCCACGAATGGTGACAGTGACAATTCCGTTAATCTGCCTCCACGCGTGCCTACCTCCTGAGAAAGAAGAGCGATGAGAGAGAGAGGGGAGTAATCCCCTCACCTCCCCTCGCCGCCACCCACTGCGGCGACCCGCGTTAACCACCCACGCAAGACTCGGCGGTCAAATTCGTCTCGCGGCACACTCCTCGTCCCCTATCACGGCACCCTGGCTGGGAATCACCGTTCTAGAGAGAGGCGCCTTCCTCACGAGTGCTCCAGAAGAGCACATTTCACTTTTTTTTTCCCCATACATGACGGGAGATTCCTAGTGGCATAGAGATTCCTCAAGAGTATTAGCTGCGTTGTGCGGCGCACAGAACACCAATTGCCTGAATGTCTCCCTTTTTCGACTACCTGGGCCAATACGTAACTCGTATCTGTAATTGACGGCATCTTTATACATCTGAACGTAGAGTCCAAGTTTCATTTCTCCAAAGCATTCGCCTTGCCTTGCTGCCTTTACCACTCCTTTCCCGCGCCCCCCACCCGCCCCCCCCCCTTCGGAGCCCCCATCTCCTCCCTTTCTCTCCAGGTC
>WURS02000018.1:1788744-1811451 GCA_011762765.2 Rhinocypha anisoptera
GTATCGAGCTAAAAGGTGATTATGTAGAAAAATAAAATGTTTATTTGCCGAAAAAAATTTGTTTTATTCAAAAAGTCGCTGACTTATCTAACCGCCCTCGTACCTTCCAGAAAAATAAAGTGCTAGACAAACCCTTTTTCGCAAAATCTGGAGTTTATTCCGCCGTAGCTTGATTGCTCTCCGGATGACGTCACGGTCCTAGATGCGCAGAGCGGTCTCGTTTTCGTACCCCTGGAGCAACCTACCTAATATGTATTGGTGCCATTAACTGAACGACGCCATGGGAACCTCCGCACTGTTTCCGACCGACGAATCGAAACAGCATTCTACGTTTTGGACCCAAAGAAAAATAAAGACCCTAGGTAATCAGATGTGAGTGACGAGGCACGTTACTCCACTGTCTCTCTGACATTATTATTATTTTTTATCTAACCGCCCTCGTACATTGAAGGTTTCAAAAATTTTATTTCAAAAATTGTGACTGTTTTGTATCAGCTGCTTCATTACCTAAGCGATACTCTTAGGTGGAATAATCATGTAACTCTTTTATTGAAAAAAACTAAATACCGTATTTACCCAAATACTGTTTTTCTCCAAATTTAGCCTCGGAAAAATGTGGGCTCATCTTATATTTGAGTAGAATCACGATTTTACGTATACATACCGATTTTACCCACACGACGATACGGTCCCAGCCGATCTTTTAAGTACCCTTATGCCATTACTATTTGAAATTACGTCAATTTGAAATTTTGACATAATGCTGGGAGGAAATAAACCGAAGAGGCAACCATAATTAAGGTTCTAGAGAATGCAGTGTAATTATAAACAAATAAATGACGATCTTGAGTGTTATAATTACAAAAAAAAATGGTCTTGCATGACGAAAACAACGAATCTTCTTCATCAAAACGGAAGAATTGACAAATTTCTCACCAGAGAGGCACTTTTCCTTATATTCCTTGCGAAAAAATTCTACGTACAATATTACGATATTTCTATTTAATCACGCTACATGCAACGGATTTTTCAGCATGCATAAAAAATATTTTTCGGGGACAGGAACATCATGACACAGAAAGTGACCCCGGGCATAGGGTTTTGCCAAGTCAACAACAAAGCACTGATGATACTTCACAGATTCAGACCGAGCTTAAGATAATTAAAAGTTTTATTTGCAATAAATGAATATATGTATAAATAAAATATAAATAACATAAATCTATGCATCACTTTGTAGCGACAATAGGTATAATGGCCAAGAGTACAGTATTTTACCATGGTTCATCATAATTTCTTAAAACGTTTATCAAAATTAGCCAATATCGCGCTTTTAGACAATTTGATTTTATAAAAAAAAACTGAATTCAGGTCCCTGCATGTTGTGTAAATTCAGGTTTCTGCTGTAATCGGGTACATAAGGTAATTAAACATTTATTATACTCTTTTGTAAAACCATATTTACCATAAAATAAAACTAGGATTTTTTTTTCCAAATTTAGACTCGGAAAAAGGGGGAGTCATCTTATATTCGAGTAAACACGGTAGTTCTATATTTATTTTGTGGACACTAAAGGACTGTATCAGACAACAAACAATGTTATCATTTTACTATGCTCATGTTTACAGTCATATGAAATCTGGTATCTTATTCTGGGGCTCAACTCCCCAACTATTGAAACTATTTGTGTGTCAAAAGAAAGCACTACGTATCATTTTGAACTTGAGAAGGCATACATCATGTTGACCATTTTTTATTGATCATAAGACATTAACTCTTCCATGCATATTTATTTATATATCTGTTGTCTTTGTAAAACAAAATATGCATTTGTATCAACAAAATTGTAACATACCACCCACACTCAACAAGAAGAGTTAATGATATCCATGTTAACATCCACAGATAAAGTCTTTACCAGATGAGCCCACAATATTACTCAAGCAAAATATATAATGCTCTTCCCCAACCAATAAAACGCATGAACAACTTAAATGAATTTAAAAAGAAGCAAATAAATATTTAATAAATCAAGCCTTCTATTCAGTAGAAGAATACATGGGTGTGGGAGAGTCGGTAAATTTAATTTTATGAAGAGTGATTTAAAATGGGGTCCATCTCCCAATTTCACCAATTCCCCATGTTCAAGGAACCAGATTTATTGCAAGAAAAACTACATACTAGGCCCATTCCTTAAAAGAACAATCAAATGCAAGGTCGTCTGAATGCCCAAAAAGAATTAATCCCCTTGCACATTCAAAATTCAATATTTGATGACAGAACTTTTCCTTGAAAACAAAAGTTATAACCCAAGTTAGCCAATTTTAATCATGCTATGAATACATTTGGATCTGAAATACTGTTTCTCAAGAATAAATAAGATGAGAACTATATTAATTTATAATGGTAATGATAAGATTGCTTTGCTACCGAATGAGGAATCTGGGTTCTAGACGTGGCGATATCTCTGGACACATCCAGCCTGGGTGTGTCTAGCTGAGTGAATCCCTGGGAACCAGATCTTCCTGGGAAATCACAGGCGGCAAAGGGAAACGAACTGGCCCCTCTACCGTGTCTTAATTTTCACATGCCATTGGGCTTAGTACTGGGTGATCTCTCTACACTTACCTAACAAACCAATCTTAAGGATCAAATACGTACGATGGTACATAGGATACATTCACATGGGCAACTTGGATGGACAAAATATTAGCGTATTTTCCAGCTTACAAGACATGTTTTTTTTCCCAAAGAAGCCTACAGAAAATCATTATGCATCTTATATGGTGACGGAAGGGTATACATTTTTCTCAGAACATTAGGCTAATATTAGTGTGCATTTTATAAACAGAAAAATATCATATTTATCAATATAAAACCTTTACCTGATAAGAAACAGTAATTTTTTCAGACTGATATCTAGTGAGTTTGATGGCTCGTCGAATTTCAGGTGTCACGCACCCTTTGAAGCCTCCTTTACGCAGGAGTGAGTCAATAGTTTGGATGCGGTCCCAACCTAAAAGAGAAAAATGAAAAACTTATTTAAGATGAAACTATACAATTAAAAAAAAAAGCATATAAAATTAAAATTTCACTAATGTCATTGCAAAAGAGCCAGAGATATCATCTGCAAAATAGGACGGAAAAGTTTTAAAAGCACAAACAGTGTACATAATTCTATTGGATTGTCACCCTGAAAAGAAAACAATACACAACAGTGCACATAATTTTAGAAGTATATGAAGCAACAGTATAAAAGTGGAACGATTTACTTTTCTCTGTATGGTCAGTAAATATGTATAAATTATTCAAATTATTCCAGAGTTGAGAATGGCAGACATGGATTCCTGCCTCATTGATTACAATCTTGACAGGGTGGAAGGCCTATTACGTTCCAATAGTCCCCAGATATGTGCTGGGGGGAGAGCAATAATTATCGCTTCTGACAGGGTCAACCAAGAAAAACAGATCAAAGTGCATGAGCTAGAAAAAAAAAACAGTCCATCCTTCCCTCAGTGAGACACTTCCAATGACATCTAACTTGTGGGGCATACGTTAACTGAAGGTGAAAAAATAAAAAACACTAGAGATGAAAACTTCAGTGTTTTTTGACGTTGAATGACTCCATTGTTTTTTTTATTTGCAATTATGGAGTGACAAACACTATGATTCCATGAAACAGTTTATGGGATTGCAGTGTTTTTTCTTTCTGTTACTTCAAGTTGAAATTATTTCACAAAGTTAAGCCTGAAACTATCTCCGATACTTGTAATTACCTCCTGATGGATTTTGTCGCATTAAATTTTGACCCAAATTGTTAATATTGTGCATCTTTGAATGAATGAGAGATTTTTTTTTAAAACAAGAAACATTTATCACAAAAGTGCATAAATCAGATACTTAAAAAACAATGTTTCTTTTAAACATTTGTATTTTCCAAATCTACAGGTTGAAACCATCTTTTTGAACCTGACTTTGCCTATACCAATTTATTTCAAATTAATGAAAACAACTAAGATATATGGAAGATGTTTTATGTACTATCTTAAGGCTAATGCAGACAATAAAATAAGGCAGACCATGAACACAGTAAGAAAACTGTAATATTTTAACATCAACTTTGACAATGAGAAATGAAAATTACCTTTACTTTCATCATTCTAATGTTAGGTGCTGCTACCTTTTGATAGTTTAAAAGAGATATTACTGACTATTATGAAATAAGAGAACATGCAAGAGATGAGGTTGATCATTCTTTCTCTTGGTTTAACTCTTGGCAGTACCTATTTCTGGACTCCATTAAGCATTTCTGAATGTATCATTTACTCATAATAAAAGAGTAGCAGGAGCCAGTAAATGATTTGTTTCAGAAAAACACCGAACAAAACTTGCAAAGCCTCCATTTAAAATAATGTCAGATAACTCTTGGAGTACATTTTTCCAATTTTTAAGTGTATAAAGATGACTGGCAGTAATTTTCCCTCGATGATTCCAACATGTACACACAGGTAACATCCTTTTTCACGTTTTCACTTTCAAATACTTATAAATAAAATTAATTTGATTGAATAGTATTCATATTTGGGGTTATTCCAGGAACATAAAGAGAATTGGAGCATAGCGATGTTCAACAAACATCAGAGTCAGAACGAAAGGGAATAATTTTTTTTTTAACGATCTGTTCTGATCCTCTGCAACATTTGCACAGCACTTACCTGCACTTTATCTTTTACAATCAGAATGCCAGTTTTCTAAAGATTAACAAATTATGATAATAATTCAGATGCTAAGGTGCCATTTGCCGATCACACCCATACATAATGCCCAGACCTTGCTCAGGGGCCACTTCTGGAAGGTAGGTGGCAGTCCGTTTAGCTCCCTTTTCATTGTGGAATTCGATCCGAATCCCATGCACACCAACTTCCCAGTCTAAGCAATCTGATCCATCTTCAAAATGCCGCAAGATGGACACAGATACGTGAAGGCGGCAGAATTCCTCCCTTGTTATAGGTGAAAACCGGGAATCCTTGAATGCACTGAGGAAAGATGAAATGTATTAGTTAAGGTGAGCTTAGAGAAGACGTGCACAAACATATCATTTAATCAAAAAGGGAGGACATACCATCGTACCCCCCAAAAAAATATTGCAATTAAAGCTAACTATACAGCTCTTAAAATTTTGTATTTTACCCCAAGAAGACTTGTATGTTTGTTCATTATTTTTGCATACCAAATTGCCCACATACAGCACTAAGCCAATTATGGCGGCAAAATATAACAACACGTAACAACAATGATGAAACACACAAACATCCATGCCCTAAGTGGAGAATTAAAAAAACCCACCTACTCCAGATTGGAACCAGCGACGTATGGTTTGGTAGATGAGGATGTTACCCCACCACCACAAAGGCCGGCTAAAATGAATCTTAAAAAGTTTTCAAAAACCATTTTCACAAAATTAATCACCCAGTAGGTAGGTAATGATTTACGTAACCGTACTATGCATGACAAGAGATTTTTTTTACATCTCTTACAGGCTCATTATGCATATATCTAATCCACAGCGATCGAGTTAATTCAAAATTATAGTCTCTTCATGAAATATTGCAATATTTTACCTGATCACGGATATAATCTTTGAATAACTCAGACACACACACACCCATTATGCCAATCACAAAAGACAGGGTACACATTGAAAGGGGGAAGTATGTACTTCCTTGGCAGTAGTGACTTGATTATAAAACATTATTATCCTCCTTGAGTTAGATTTTTTTCTAATCTCAGTGATAAATGAAACTGGATGTCACCTTAAAACTTCTATTCGCTAGATACAAAAACCTCACATGGCCATAGGGCTTAGAACTAGACCTAAAAAACCAAGGTCACTGGCAGTGTTCACTGAAATATTGCCAACTATTAATTTAATTAAAAGTTCTATTCATGGTTTAACCATAAATTTCTTGCTGTTTCAAGGATTCAAAAGCACAAGCCACATACATATTTTACTATTTATCAACACAAAAGACTGTTTATCACTTTCACTATGCTTACAATTGGATTTGAAAAATGTCTCCTTCTCTCTTATTCTATATCTTTTTTTTAAATATTTTCTCAGTTTCTCATAGTCATTGTACTCAATCATTTCAAACCCACACTAATTATCCAACTACTAACCCACACCATGCTAACTTTTCTCAAGTCCCTCTATATACTGGGTCCATAGTCTTACGTATGAGACATTTCCTTCTGTTCATTACTAACAAGACTTCAGGTAAGTACAGTTCACCCTTTTCCAGTGTGCTACATGACTTTTTCCCTTCCTATTCTTTTGTACATATTGTATTTCCCAACCCATAAGAAGCACTGTGATATTTTGGGTTGTATTTTAGAAGAAAATAACAGCATGTAATAACATTAACTTTTTATAAAATGAGATTTCTAGATTCCAAAATTAACAACTATATTAAATGTCGTTTATCATGGAATATGTAATATCAAATATCAGTAAATAAAGCAACTGTTCTCTTTCTACCATGAAATATTATTTTAATAAAAGTGTGGTTAATCCTGAAAAAATGATTTACCCTTGGTCCGTAAAGACCGGTTGATTTCAGATCAAATTTCTTGGTGAAAAAATATATCTTATATGCTTAAAAATATATCCTGTATGCAGCATATGTACTAAAATCTTTACTAAACACCAATTTTACAGTGCATTTCTCCTTGTTTTGCTTGAGTGCTAATTTCGTGAATGGCACAGGAAAAGTCTCAGCAGGGCTTCATCATTAAGCCCTGTTTACACGATGCTAATGGGAATAACTTTGTAGTTTTGAGTTAATATGTATCTAAAATTAAGTCTCCTTAATTCCATAAGTTATTATGTACATATATAACTACATCTTTTCTGCCGAAGGTCTGAAAATTGAAAAGGCACACACAGGACATAGTTCAGGCAACTTAAATTAAAATGAAAAATAAACTGTAATTAAAATTTAAAAAATAAGCAACTGAAATTATTAAGATTATTTTGTATTGTTTATTTCCATTGATGTTCGCCACATTTGTCCTTCAAGTAACAATGGAACAATTGCAACATAGTCACCCATATTTATTTTTAAATAATGTCAATAGCTCCAGGTACAAGTAATCATTTTGTTTGACTTCTCTCTTGGACATGTATTCTTGGATATGTATTTCCATATTTCTACAGGTTCACCCTTTCACAGCAGTCATAGCAATCCCTCCATTTTTGGATTTTAAATATTTGCCTTCATATTCTCAATCAGAATTCCTATTCGCAGAAGAGAAATATACTTTGAAGGCTTACAGAAGTTTCAAAAAGAACACATGGTTTCTAATATCTATAGAAACAAGTGGCTTTTAATTATTTCCAAACTATTGGTTAATAATGGCGTGCCAATATAGTTTTCCAAATTGACAGTTCTAGTTTCTTCATGGCTTTATTAAAATATTAGCGACAAAATATTTTACCTCCTTTTCTGAAAGACCAGTAAGTTACTCGGGTTACTTTAAGAAATCCCAAACAACGTTTCAAAAATGTAAAGGAAAAATCAACATACATTTTGAACACAATCGACCAAAGTATATATTTATAATAACCAAAGGAAATATTGTACTAAGTGCATGAATATAGGCAAAAGAAGAAAAAATATTACTAGACAGAGTAGCATTCACCCCAAGGTAAAGACTTTCAGGTCTGGACCTATCTGAAAGTTTTCAGCTTTTGCTGCATGTTACTATATCTAGTAATATACTTTTTAGTGCTTTTACAACTTAGAAACTAATTCTAACGTGGAGAACATATACTATTTAATATTCACTGAGGAGGTATTCAGTTGTTTGAATTCCGTGAGAAACAATGTTAATTTTGATACTTTGAATATTTCCACAAACAAATTTAACAGTGCACAACAGCTTTTGATGATTATCACCATCACCTATGGGGTAAAAATTGCTTGTTGAAATACACAAAATGTGAAAAGTAATATTGTTTAACATACTGGGTATTTCTCATTACTACAGAAAAGCAAACATAATTTTTTCTGTTGGAAGAGAAAACTACTTATACTATTACTAATATTATATATATATGCCCTGAAAATTGTAAATGTTTTATTATAGTCTGTAATGTAAGTTACGTTATTGTCGGCAGCGGAACTAATGGGAGGGTGCCACTGTTTAAGGATTGTAGAGGGACAGTTGTTTGTGAGTGTGCTGTGTGGGAGGAGGTGTGTGTGGGAGAAGAGTCCCGGAGAACGAGCCAGAGTGTCGAGGAAGGGAAGGAGTCACCGGAGTGGAAGGAAGGAAGCGGTCAGAGCAAAGTGATGAACGGAAAAGGAGAAGAGAGTGAGTTCTGTAAAAAGACAGTGTACAAAAATAACGGAATTAAAGTGTTACATGATAATCACCATTACCTAGATGTAAAAATTGCTTGCTGAAATACACAAAACGTGAAAAGTAATATAGTTTAACATACTAGGTATTTCTTATTACTACAGAAAAGCAAACACAATTTTTTCTGTTGGATGAGAAACTACTTATACTCTTACTAATATTATATATATATGACCTGAAAAAAATGTAAATGTTGTATTATAGTCCAGCCACATTGAAATGGTCCTTCTTGGTGAATGGTAGGTGGAGCTACAGACTACCTACCCCCACCTTCCCTACCCTTCTTTACTCTCTCTCACTCACACACTGAGAGGAGAGGAAAAAAGTGTTGCCAGCTTTCCTCACACACAGCGGAGGGTTATTAATATACAACATATCAATAAACTTCATTATTGGCATGTTTAACATGGGAATTTACATGTAACTCCCTATGTTAACAAACAAAAACATAAGCTCACAAAACTGAGAGAGAGAGGACCGAAATGACAAGAGCTGGCAAGTACGATGACGTGACGCTGGTATGGAAGGCATGGTAGGGGAAGGAAGGAGCCCCCGGAGTGGGGGTAGCCGAGGACAGAGAGAGGGGGGTGCGCAGAAATTTTCACGCAGGACCATTTCAACACAGCTGGACTCTAAAAAATACTTTCTGCAACCTGACAAGGTCTTTGACCTTTTGGCTTGTAACTTTGTCGTACTACTACTACTATATTTTGTTTCTTTATTATGGTGCATGTAAATGTAATAATTTAAAGTGATTTTAAAAGATAAATAAATTCTACTGTTCTAGGATTGCAGTCGGCGAGTGCTTTCATACCTAGTGACAGCGTATTCCCTCAGTCCACAATGGAGACTCATGGCATTGAAGGTACCGATGCAGCCCCTCAGGCGGCGATCCTTGCCTATCTTCCAGGTGACGAAGAGGGGGCTGGCAATGGGATGGATGAGAGGAGAGTCCCATGAGAGTCAGTCAGCTTACTACGCGTGCCACAGCAATCAGATGCGTGGAAACCACCATCTTATCAGTATCATTAGATTTTAAACTTTTAACCAACCACTCTTTTGCATTCTATTGGCCACATAAATTATCTTTGCCTGGTCTTTAATGGCTGAAGTACAATTACAAAAAAAAAGGAAGCAAGTCCTCACTTTACATCAACCCTCTTATTATGAAGTTTGAAATCTGTGCCATGCGGTAACCTTTTTCTGTACTGCTTTAAATTTTCATAAGAAAACTAGAAATTTTACAAAAATTTCCCTTAAGTATGTTTAAAAAACCCAGATGAGTTGCGTGTGGCTGCTGAAAAAATTCAATATTGCTGTGACATATCTATGACATAAACTGAGGGCTTACCAAATGCTAGGGACTTTGCAACTTTCCCTTTCCAAAAGAACTTCTTTTACTACAATTTGCTGACAAATATTATGAAATAATGTTTAAAAAATGAACACAAGAAATGGAATTATTACTAGCTCCCTAGATGAAAAGGTAAAATATTTCCCAGTCATTTCTATAATCAAGTATGATAACTTAAATGAGAGCATAGTGTTCACATAATTTAAGGGAAAATAAATGTAACCTATCAATGAAAAATATTATTCAGTTCATACACTTTAATTCTAAATGGCTAACCAACAAGTATAAGAGGAAATTATGTACAAATTCACATGAAACCCAAGTCCAATATGCAAAATGGAAAAATATGTACTCCAGAAAAAGGCAGAAATTATTCTTCTCCTAAGTAGGTCTACTTTTCATATTTTCTTGAAACAAAATTTCTTTTTCACAATTGAACATAAAGCTGGTTACAATTCACAAAAATTGCTGTTAATTATTGCTGCATAAGAATTCTAAAAATACGGTAGGCTCAATATAAAAAAAAACATTGTAAATTGGCTATGTTGATTTTCCCGATAGACTTATTAGAGAAGTTAATTATGAAGAAAGAAATATAAAATAGATGGTCAATTAACTCACATTTAGTTAACCTTATATAACACTCAGGCAAGAAAACTAAATAAAAATATTCATTGGGTTTAATTTTAGCACAGTAAATTAAGTCAAAACCTCACAACAAATACAATAAAGAATAAATTAAATATTAATGTTACATTGGTTGGCTTTTAGCCCAAACTCATACACCAATTGATTTGCACAAGACCAGGCCACAAAAATTGGTTCTTAGCCAAGAGCCTTGTTCTAAAATCGTAACATCCCAAACAGGAAATTGTACTCACTGGCCACCAGCCAAAAGATTTGTTTTGAAAGGTTAGGAAATCTCCCACACTCTCACAGAAAAAAATCCAAAGAACAATAGAAGTGTCAAACTGAATCAATCATGAATATTCACACATACCGGTGCACACAATGCAAAACAGACTATAGTCTATAGTTATTGACCTATATTAGAAACAACTGGAGAATGACTATGTCTTATTTCAAGTCAAAATTTGAATGGAGAAACATAAATTAAAAAAAAACTAAGTAATACAAGAAAAGGAGATTAACGGAGGACATATTTACTACCAAGTCCTTCCCTAAATCATCTTTATAAGCTGTTTTGGATTTTACAATCCACCTACAAATCACCACAAATAGAGATAACACAGACTAAGTATAAAGTAAAAAATTAGGCTCAATTTTAGTCACCAATGTAGATATATGAATCTTCTGCAGGATCAACTGAGTTTGTAAATATATACAGAAAAACATGTCAATGTGAGAAACAATATTATCTGGAAAGCTGTATATTTTTTTTAAAGTTCCTTTGACAAATGTAAATTTCCAACTATCTCTTATAGCTGATAATAAGAAAGTGTGTGAAAAATAATTTTTACAAAAAGATTCCAATAACCATATCTTGAATTTGCAGTCGACACACATTATTTAGGCCTTTTTACTCACCTCATCTATGCCTCAACCTTGAAACCACCACATTCCTAAATCATTCACACTTTTGGACACACAGTTTGCCCTTATTTTTAGAACTATCGCAAGGGTGTGGATTTAAATTTAGAATCGTGAATCAAAATGCAAAAATTAGCTAGTTGATAGATGAAAAAAGCATGCAAATTAGAATTAATAAACCCAATAGTAAATATTCCAAATCTAAGTATCTGCACAGCAATACTTGTCACCATTTTGTTTGTGCATGTGGCATCAACAGAAACGAATTTGCAGTCATAATGACGAGCTCACAAATAAGAATGGTTATGAAAAAATACAAGTTTTCCATGTCGAATAATAGTGAAACTGGAAAATTCAAAGCTACCTGGATATCAGTTATCAGCTCTGAACATGTACTTCAGATGAGAGTGTGGCAAGGAAGCAAGCCATGCAACAAATTGTTCATTTATGAGAACCATCCATGAGAAATGCATTTTTTAAATAATGAAAACAAAAGCAGTTGCAAAGGAGAAATAAAATACTGGCACAATAGAATGGGACACCTGCAGAACTTAATGATTAATAGATTCATATCACTCATTCACAAATACAGCATAAGATTTTACAAAATGCTTTTAAGCTTTCCAGAAAAGACAAATGCTATCCCTCAGATACTCTGATGAAATTTTAAACTTCACAGGAAAAGGCATTTATCTTCATCTGTTTGAGAATGACAGAAAGAAACAGAAATGTCCACAAAGTAAAAATTTCCATTCCAAACGAAAAGCTAGTAAGAATACGCAAAGATAAAAAATAAAAGAAAAACTTTCCTGTGGGTACATACTTTCCTCCAGTTTCTCAAATTAGCTCATCCATTTTCAAAGGCATACGTCACGGATCAAATGGTTTTGAACGGAATGAATGAAAAGAATTCCCTGTAGTTTTACCCAGTTGAAAAATACCCATTAGTTTCAAGATTCATAATACTCTTAAACCATACTATATTTTCATATATCATGAGTGAAATTCAAACATCCAAGGTATTTGCACATACATATTCAACAATATCAGAGTTGATGAAACGAGTTCTCTCTAAAATGAATATTTCAGGAAAGCGAACATGGAAATGGAATTTGCCTTAAAATAAAATATATTTCTTCTTGGGATTTATTATTTAACGACAATTGGTATAACTTTAATTAATGGAGTACCAACTATATATTCATGCACAAATGACCTCAAGCTGCCCCGATTAGCAAAGCAACCAGTAATCAAACTTGTAAAAAGTTGTGTAGTTCAATGTACCAATTCTGCAAGTTCTCAAAATGTCTGACATGCCAATTTGCAGGTAGATGCATCATGCTTGTAGTTATGCTATGTAGAATAACCAGCAAACTTACCATAAGAATTTCACATAAATTTGTGTAATTGAGGCAAACAATGAACATTTGTATATCCCTGTACACATTCAAATTGTATTTTTAAAGGATCCATGTTGTAAATTTTATGAGATGACACGAAAAGGAACCCACAAGCTGGCATTACACTGCAAGAAATTCTTAATGATTCTTGAGAGAAAATTTCACCAAGAGCTTTCTTCTCTGGGGTGTCAAAAAACTTAAGTATAAATAAGCTTCACAAGCTACCCTCTATTATTTGAAAAAATGACTTATGAATGTGCTAATTGCATCCTTTGCATAATGAGAAACAAATTCTTATAAATATTACCATTTCAATTTGTGCACTTCTCCCACCAAAAATTATTCTGAATGGTAAAATGTGTATACATGTCCTAACGAAGCTGTTGGGTGAAAATGCTCAAAAGTGTAAAAAATTTTCCATATCACAAAAAAATGAGATGGAGAATTACAGACAGATCTAAAAAATGAAGCCATTATGGTGTACACTTGAAAAAGAAATACTAGACGCAAAACCTAAAGGTGCAAAGTTGTAACATATGACAGTAAGACTACAAAACTTTAAAGATTCCCACATTAAACTGAAATAGAGAACATGGTATGATTGTTTTGAACTAACAAATGAACTGAGAGTAACAGATGAGGAATAAGAGAAGAGAGGACTTAGTCAAGCAGGAGTGTCTGTAGAACAAATGAGGGCTTTCGTAAGTGAAATTTACTAAAACCAAAGAACTAACCAAGATAAATGTCCTCAGTGTAACATCCAACCCTACATCTATATAATTTAATGTAATTACTTCAATAAATATTGTATACAAGTTAATTATGAACTAAAAGGAAGTAAAATCTCACTGTGGCAAAGGCATTTAACAATGGAATCAATTTATATAATTGTGAATCATTGTGGATGGTTACAAAGCATGAAATGTGGAAGTCAGGAATTATTATCGATACAATGTCGCTTGTGCATGAATACATCACGAAATTCTCGTCAATTTTCAAACTGCACGGAATCAGACATGTTAGTGCTTACAAAATTAGTAACATATGGTAAACTGTGAGAAATAATACTTCCCAAGAGAGCGTTAATTTGTGGCAAATGTCAAATCTTTTGTGTACTCTACTCAAACATTTTGGCCTTGCATTGAAAAGCATGGATATCATTAAGGAACAATGGATCTTTTCTTCAAAATACTTAAAAAATTAAAACTAAATTATTCGTGTATTTATTCAACGATTCCGTTACGATATTTCTAATCGAAAAAAAACACGAACTTCGGCTGGCAATTTTGAATGCGACTTAGGCTGAATAAGTGATGGGTACTGTAAATTGTATCTTCGTGAAAATCGTTCATTACATTAACTAACTGCAGAACCTATCTTCATAACGGGAAAAGGCCTTTTTCAAAATTCCATTATAAAATACTATTTGAATGTAAATAAATTTCAAGTGACCACTAATTAAAAACAGAGTTTTTGTCCATTAAATGGGGAAAAAATAAAACTTAATCGAAGTAGTTCCCCTCGAGAATTTTACTACTTGGGCATGCGTATCATTTTTGGAGTAATATAAGTTTGGATGAATGTAAATCGTTAGGAAGTAAAATGTACAGCTTAATATATTTGGTAACTTATATAGGTGGTGTGAAATACTGGGGTTTCTCAATGTTTCCACCTCTTATGGACAGAAAAGTTTAATTTTCCGATTTGTTTTCATTTGAAAATTTTTCACAATTTCAAACAGTAATTAAATCGCGACATTCATTTGAAGGAAATACTTGACTTCTTTCAGTTTACACAATTCCTATGGGTATGGTTTACAGTATTAAAGCTACTTAAACAGTTAAAAAATAAGTATCTAGAATTGATTAAATAAATTGTTAACGTATAATAAAAATATTACGATAAAACTAAAGAAAGAGATGAGACCAAATGCATCCCCATCTTTGAAGTATTATTTCGACAGAACTAATTGAATGACTAATTAACTTCTCCTGAAAAATATGATTCTATCGGGATAATGGTTACACAATACCGTGAGAAACACCAAATTTTCTCTTTGAGTGTGATAAAACCAATATTCAATGAGCTAGAACAAGATGAATCATAACTGCATATGACCCACTTTAAACACAATGTGATTAAAAAAGTTCTTTTAAAAATGTGAATATAGCATGGATATGAGATTAAACAATCAACTGTAACAAAACTGACAATGATTAATCAACAGCAGTTGTTTAAAAAAAGACCAATGATAAATATCTTATGCACTCAGAACAAAGGAATGCTCACTATGGATCGTTGCTAAAGTTCGGGTTCTTTGGGGGCTCCAAACTATGCAGGTGACAGTACAAAACATCAAAGCAGAAGAAACACATCTCGGGATGAGCCACCATCCCATTTCGTATTCCATTTGGAATCGAAGAAGTCCCATTGCACGTAATACTTGAAGAATTATTTAGCTTCTGCTTCTTCGTACCACAACACCCAGCAGCCATTTTTCCTACTGACTGATAACAATAGAAAGCTAGCATTGAAATAAGATGGTACCAAAGTTCTTATGATAGATGGCAGCGTCAACAGCCGCGAAATCAGCTGTTGGGCAGTTAGCAACGAGATCCGTGGACGTTAGTGAACAAGTGCTAAGATCGTAGCGTAGTATTTTGCTTAGCAACTCATTAATCTAATTTTCTTTTCCTTTAAAATAAATCAGAAAAACACTTCACAGCCGAGCATAGGTTCATTGTTTCTCCCCTGAGATAGTCGAATCATTTAAATTTTCTCTTCTGAGACAATATTTAGAAAATAGCGTCGAGAGTCTTTTCTTGAAATGGCATTATAATTTATGATGTTTTAGAAAGTGAGAATTATTACCAGTATTTGGAATATATTAAAAATTTAGGGAATTTATCGTTTCAACTCGTAATACAGAATATTTTTTATTCCTTATTATATAATTAGTATAGAATACATAGCTGTCTATGACAGGATTTTTTAATTCTGGTTTTCTAACCCATTCCTAGGCTAATGGACATTGAAACTATGGGTAAATATGCAGTATTCGAATTTTAATGGGTCATTTTTCTTTTGTATACACTTATCATTCTTCCTCACAACCTATTTGTTGAAGTTGCCCTCTTACGTCAAACATCCTTTCACTGCCAGCTTTTTTAACTTCTTCATTCAAACAAGCATAGCGTTTCATTCTACTGGGCACACATTTTTTACTTGTACTTTCCCTCCATTCAATATCTTAAGCTTTGCCATGTTTCTGATATATCTTCAGATTCCTCTTCTTCAAAGAATATTTCTTTGTTCAGCATTCGTTCATACTGCATTCTATTTTCCCAACTTGCAAAATGGAGTCTCTCGTGCTCTTAAAAACCAATTTTTGAAACATGTTACTCGTGCCTGTGCTTAAACCTGCCTTAAGGAGAATGAAATCCTATGAAAGCATCATGACATGGTGAGGGGTTACTGCCAAACAATAAGCCACCAAACACGAGGGAGGGGGAAGCATCCGTTCATGCAACCGAAGGTGAAGATCGCAGAGAAAGGTACGGCAACACTCACTTTCCTGCAGGCATGGTTAGTTACGTACTTAAATGGCAGCAGTGTTGCAATGTGGAAGGCAGAGCAAAACCACTACATTATCTTCCTCAGCAGCTCAACAACCTTTATGGCCACTATGACATGTTGACACTCTCATACAAAATGTTTCAGAGGTAATTCAGGTCCTCTGGCAGTCTACTAGAGAAAGAAAATTAGTCAAAGATAACAAACAATCATAGGGACTTGGAATGTTACGTCACTCTAGACTAGTGTCAGGCCAAAGATGGAAAAGCATGGAATGAGATCAGAGATCTTAGGAATCAGTGAAGTAAAATGGCCTGAAAGAGAAGCTGCATAATTAGATTATTTTTATTACAAAAAAAAAGATTGGTAATAATAACCCAGTCCTCTTACCCCAACATTGTAGACCCTTATTCATAAAACTAAAAATATTGACTGTCCTAAACAAGTGTGTATAAAAATACACACACTAATATACATACACACTTAGACAAAAGGTAATAGAGAAAGACATAATGAAGATATATTTTGGGGCAAGCAAACCCTGAAATATATCTTCGTTATGTGAGTCTCTTTTATTACCTATTTCTGTGTATAAGTGTGTTCGTGTTTGCTGCTCATCTGAGTTTTCCTGAAGTGTGTGTATATATATATATATAGTCATATTTATTCATCCAAATGGTTGCGAGCAACATAGACATCGTCAATAATAGGCAAAATACATGAAAAGTTACAGTATATATAAGAAAAACAATACAATGTAGCAGCAGTAATATTTTCTGGCGTGATATGGTGGAAGTCATCCATTGCGGAAATGAAAAATTTTTATTTCCGTAATACAATTTAGCTTAAAAATTAAATTTGAAATTGCTTAGTTGGCTTAGCTTTAAGTTACAATTTTGCACATAGCAGGTGAAATTATTCTAGTGTATATATCTTGCTGTGTTAAGAAATTCATGAGTTTTATTTTATAATTTTTTAAACACTCAATGCTCTTCAAGGTATGAGGCAGGAGTTGTAATATTTTATCCCTTGATGGTGAGAGCCCTTTCCACAGAGTGCTGTGTGCCACTGCCTAACATGTAGATTTCCCTTTGCCTTAGTATTGTGGTGGTGTATATTTGAATTTAGGTCAAATAGACTAATATTTCTTTTTAGATGTATAATTAGCTCATATGGCTGGTAGATGTAAGATACCAAGACTCCTAAAATGGCCTCTGCAAGATTGTTGAGAATTTAGATTGAAAATAAATTAGATTCTCTAAATTTGTAGTCTAAATACTGGTATACTAGAAATAGACCCCTCCCAAAATGACTCCAAAAGATATTCTTGAATGAAACATTGAAAAGTAAACAAGTCTTAAGATGAAGGATCTCAGGTTTTCCCAGCGAATAGAGAGGAATAAGATTTCTCAGGTTTCCATCCCGGTCCAGGGGTTGTTTTCCACCAACGTTTTGACAGCTAAGTCCACCATCATCTTCAGGGTGATGATCTTAAGATATTTATACTTCTTCAGTCTAAGATACTTGTGCTTAACTTGAAGGTCCTAAGTTGAAAAATTACCTTACTCAACTTAATTTTTAAGAGGTCTAAATGGGAATTCCATTTCAATGATGACTCAACATTAATCCCAAGAAATGTAACATTTTCCACAAAAGACAAGTCCTCATTAAGTAGGTGAATGTGTGGAGGAGATGTATAAATCTCTGAAATTGGTCCTGCAAAGCATTCATCAAGGTCTGCAGTCTCTTGGCTGAATCACTAACTAGGACTTGGTCGTCGGTGAATCTGACTGACTTAACGAATTCCCCACCAACTTTTACTCCTGTCTCAACCATCTCCCATGCCTTTTTTACCATTTCCTCTGAGTACAGATCCAAGTAAAAAGAACAGGGAAAGGTGGACACCCATGCCTTACTCACCTACCTAACTGTGCTCATCCAGACTCCTTGTCTGCCAGCAATACTTGTGCGGCCTGGGCCATATAAAGGTTTCGGATTGGATGCGTATCTTTCCAATCTATTCCTATTTTTTGCAACGCTTCCATTAGTGTAGGCCACTCTACTTTATTGAATGCTTTTTTCCAAGTCTAAAAAACAGGCAAAAACATCCTGATTATATTATTTATTCCCTTCTAACAGTGTCCTCATTACAGCTATCACATCACAAGTCCCTCTGCCCCTTCTCTAACTGAACTGATCTTCAACTAGGTATTCTTCTCCCTGCTCTCCAGTCTTTTACTGATTAATCTAAGAAGTACCTTTGCTGCATGCAGGATCAAACTAATTGTCCTATAGTCCTCACACTCAGCTGCTTTCTTTTTCTGTGCTACTTGAAATAATATCGACCTAACAAAATCTTCCGGTAAAATGCCCTTATCGTAAGCTGCTCTAATTAGCTCATAAAACTTCTTCAGTCCTGCTTTTCCTAAACCCTTGAGTTATTCTACTGGTATATTATTCACCCCCACTGCTTTATTCCTCCTCATGTTTTGCAGGGCCTTTTCGATCTCGCTATCTAATTTTCTTAGCCTAAGCTATCCTCCTCTACTTCCCATTCACTTTCTAAATCTAAGTTCTAGGGTCTATTCTCCTTATCATAGAGTTCTTCCATGTACTCCTTCCATCTTTTCCAAATATCTTCCTGTTCTCTTATTATCTTTCCTGACTTATCTTTTATAGTAGGGATCTTGTCTCCTGTTCAATTTCCAGTTAAGGCTTTTACTTTCCCATATAGTAAGCCCATCTCTCCCTGCTTCTCTAACTTCTCCATGCTCTCACACTGTTCTTTCCACCATGCCTCCTTCAACTTGTTAGTATCTCTCCGCAATTTATTATTTGCCTTTCGGTATTTACGTCTCCTGTCCTCCATATTTTAGTGTTTTTCCACTTTCTACATTCTGCCATCTTCCTAATAATCTCCTCCATAACCCATGGCTTTTTAATTCTCTTCTGGTTGACTCTTCCTAATACTTTTCCTGTAGCTATTGTTATTCCATCTTTGAGAACTTTCCAACTTTGTTTCATTGTCCTACTTTGGTTCCCCTCCCTTAAAAGACTATCTACTGTTTCCTGGTACTCTTTCTTCTTAGCTCCTGTCAATACTTCTAGATTTGATTTCTCTAATCTTTTACCCTTTATAATCCTCTTGAATTTTACAAGACACTTCATCATGACCAAATTGTGGTCCTGAGTCCACATCAGCTCTCAGATAACTCCTATTGAAAACATGTTCCTAAATCTCTGTCTAACGAAGATGTAGTCTATCTGGTATCTCCCTGTGTCTCCCGGCACCTTCTAAGTGTGCCTGAGTCTCCTATGGTGATTGTACCATGTATTCGTTTCTACCAAACTCTTCCTTCTACAAAATTCTGCTAATTTAGCCCTGTGGTCATGTATTATCCCATAACCATGTTCTCCTAGAAGAAATGGTTTCAGGCATGACTTTGTGAGTCAAGAAATAAAACACTTTGTAATTCCACATAAAATACTTTAATAATGAACTAGGTTTCGAGGTGTAGAAACCTAGGTCGTTCTTAAGGTATTTTTTGTGGAATTACAAAGTGTTTTATTTCTTGAAGTCATGTTCTTCTAATTCTTTTCTGTCCCTTCCCTCCCCCACGACAGCATTCCAGGTACCCATCACTACCAAATGTTTCCCTTCAGGTATTTTGTCGATCATTTCTTCCAGCTGCTCATAATCTACCATTTCCTCCTGATGGCCACCCGCATATATACCTGAATTAAAACTAAGTTTGTTGGATCAGCTTTTACTTCTACCATGTTTACTCTATCACTAACCTGTTCAATGTTAACTACCCTCCTCCCTAATTTCTAGCTCAGAATTGTGCCTACCCCATGCTGAGTTTTCTCCTCCTGCTATAAATTACTCTAAAGCTATCACTCCAATAATCTCCTGTATCCCTCCATCTCACCTCACTCAACCCTAGTACATCTATTCCTGCTTACTCCATCTCGAGTTTTACATTCTCTAACTTTCCTGACCTTAACATTGTCCTCACATTCCACGTCCCTACCGAAATCATTCCTACCCTCCTCATTGTCTTCTTTGGAGTGTTGGTGTCGCAAGGATAACGTGAGATGACGACCGTGCGAGCCTTTCCTCCCCTGCTGCCAAGCACGACACCCACCCCAGTGAGCTGAGTCACATAGTTGCCAGGATTAATTTTCCTTATCTGACTCAACATGATCTTGGAAATATTTAATTGAGGTGGCCTTTCCAATTCTTGCCTCAATAGTGTTTTTAACGTGACACCATCACTTAAATGGCCGACCCACTGGGGATTCGACGCCTCACTTAGGAGCGAAGGCTGCATGGACTACCTTTCGTCTGGCTCCTAACCTTTGACCTATCTGTCATGGGTGACCCTACCCAAAATAATATGTTCCTGCCAGTCAAATCAAGGTCATAGTCCATGGGGAGGGGATTATAATATAAGAACAAAAATTCTCTCTACATAAACCATTTTAGGCTGACAAAAACTAAACACTCCATTACAAACATGGGAATAGAATTATATAACTATTACCTGTAACAGCAAGAGAATGCTCATTTGTAAAATTAAATGTTATCCACTCCTGGTTGGTGGTAAAAGCATTTATTCCATGGTCGAATATCATAACTGGCCTACCATGTATATCATATATTTTGATAATATGTGTAATATGCCTGTATTTTGTAATATAGGCTTGAATTGTACAGTATACATGAATATTATCTTTTATATTTGACGATTAGTCAATTGTGCTAAACTTAAAAGGTCAATAAATTATTATTATAGCTACAGGACAATTCACTCAGGATTCATTCATGGGAATGCAAGGCCTGGTTTTATGCTAAGGAATCAGAGTGTAGCAGAGGGAAGGGAGCTTCCAGTAATATAATTAAAGGGTCATAACAAACATTGTGTGGTGGCACCTGCCAACAGCAGACCCCCGATGATGGTGAAATGGAAGCTTAACTCTATAGCACGATATTTTGGAGGTGATGAAGCATGTGAGAAAGGAGTTGAAAATGTGTTTGTCTTTGGAGACTGTAATGCAGATATTAGGGAAGGAAAAAATAGGAAAATTTGGTGTACGGAAATTAAACGAAAGAGGAAAGAAGTTCTAGGAGTTTGGCAATAAACGTAATTGTAACTGTGGCATTCACATCATATTTTTTTTAAATATCGCCCGCACAGAAGTCTCACATGGAGGATGCCTGGAAACGTAACATGATGTCAACTTGAAAACACCTTTATAAAGAATTGTTTAAGAAATTAGTTCAATATAATGACAGTTACCTCAATTTAGTATTCTTGAAGTGTGCTTAAAATATGAGAAAAAAAATGTCAAAAAGCAATGGGATCTGTGTCAGGGCCGAGTCGAATGAGGTGCCAACCTAGTTGACCAGACAGAGGGGCGGAAGGTCGTCAACATGCAGCATTCTTCCTCCAGAGGAATCTGGTAGTATCCACTTAGGGCACCAAACTTCAAGTTAGATGAGTAGATTAGGCCACTTCTCTGGGAACTTGGAAAAATAATCTACAGCAACGAGGTACTCACTCCCTTTGCTTTGAAACAGATCTGCTCCGATGCTCAGCTATGGTCAAACTGGAAGCTCTGTTGGGAGCAACAGTTCCACTCTCTGTGACCCTGATTCTTCAAACAAGCGGAAAATTTCTGAATCATTTCCTGTACATCCCGGGAAATTCCAGGCCACTAAATGCTCCATCTCATTCTGCTCCTGCAATTAGTTATTCCTAAGTATCCAACGTAGAGTCGTTCCAACATGTCTCTCCTCATCGACTTTGGGATGTAAATTCTCGTCCCTTACATTGAAAGGCTATTACAAACGGCGAGGGCACATACTAGACTATCCGCAGATGATTTTTGGTCTGAACATGTTCAGGTCTCTAATTTCCGCCAGTTGTTGTCTCTAAGTAAATGGGGCTCGATTCACTCTTCCAGCTAGTGCTGGCACAGGCACATGTCGGCGGCCGGTTGGTCGGTAGACCAGTGGAGGAAATCGTTCTTGGATAGATGTCCCAAGGCAGGACACTAGACTATCCAGTCTTCTCACTCCCCTGTATATTTCGGGAAAGTGCTTACACCCCTACTAAAGAGTCACGTGAGAAATTATCAGTGAAATTAGCTGTTTTATGAAATACATTTTTCACTTTTAAAAATAAAGTACAGATATTAAAAGTTATTATCATTATACGATGATAGTAATGTATAGATCCATATGAAAACATTTAATTAATCTGAAAGTGAAGCCATCTCGGGTTCTCCACCGGGTCAAGGGCTCCATTGCGGCCGACATTTCGACTCGAGGGTCATCTTCAGGGCTGATATGTGCCAATACTGCTTCTATGCCGTTGTATAAACAAATTTCCCGGGGGGTC
>WURS02000018.1:1819608-1838369 GCA_011762765.2 Rhinocypha anisoptera
GGTAAATTTCCACAATTTATTTTTTGTGACTACCTGGGGTGTGACTTACAAAGTCATCATGTTTTGTAAGTCGAAACCCGGGCGGTCACAAAAAATAAATTGTGGAAATTTACCAAGTTGGTTTTTTCATTTCGCTACGATGATTAGTTTCCACCATGTAACGGTCGACACTATCAACTACTTAACTTAATCCTTCAAACTGCATACTTCCAAACACCTATCATTCTGTCCAAAATCCCTATTCTCTTCCTACCCCTACTTCGCTTACTCAACATTCTTCCCTCTATCACATCCCTCAACAACCCAATGCCTCTGAGTACCCCTTCCATCCACATTTCCTGCATTCCTTGGATTTCACTCGGCAAATGCCTCTCCTTAGCACTTCTTCATTAGTTTTCCCCTTCATTGAAGAGTATATATATACTTGAAGGTAGAATAGCATGTAGGTAGTGGTGAAATAGTTGGCATTTCAGATAGGAGGAAAATTTGTATAAAGTACACGGATCTTAATTTAATTATTATCAATAATCATACATGGGGTATTCAGAAGTGAAGCATTCCTGGAATCCCAGGAAAATACAGGGTTGAGAACAAGGTGAATGAGAAATATACCTATACTGGTTGGACACCTTTATTGTAATTGTAATAAAATGGATATCTGATTACTAATTACACCATTATAAGTTAAACATGGCATATAATTTAATAATGCCATATTTCAATAAATAGATTTAGTTTGTTACTGCTATATGAGATTTGAAGTACATTATAACTAACGTTGTAGCGGCTCAAATTGAAATAAATTAATTATTTCCTGGGACGTCTTATAAGCGACATGATTATTCAATTAGTTTAATTACGTATGAAACATTTATTTTGTACCAAAAGCTGTAAATCTATCTGGTTTTCATTATGCATTATAATTAATAGTAGGATATGGATGAGCTGTATTTATGATCTGCATTATTTAACTATGTCAGTAAAATTGTATATAAAGTCATGAAGCCGTACCATAAATCCAGCTAATGGTGCAAGTATAGATGGATATAACCCGCCAAAAAATCCTTGTACTGCTGCAGAACGAATTTGAACACAGAGTGGACATTCACTTTTCATGATTAGTACATCTGTCAATACTTGCTGCAAAAGAAAATTATTTATTAGGCGAGGGAAACAACTACCAAATGAGGCAAAGATTTTTTCCTTATAAAATGAACTTAAGGCATTAACATTTTCGACTTAATACCTGTTGATGATACACAGACGCAGCAATTGCTGGAATAACAACAGTAGGAAGCATTGAAACTAATTTACCATGACGTCCAAGTTTTAATGCTGTTCTGTAGATACCATTAATATACATAGATGTCAATGAGGCGCTAATTGCTGATATTGACATGCCGTACCTAAGTGGCCATCTGATGTGAGACAACAGCGTTGACGGTAATTAATGTCAATAATAAAACAGAAAAACATATTTTTAAAATCAATGTGACGTAATAAATTGTGTAGTGGTAGGGAATTCAGGTGAATTGAGTTTTGAAACGTAACGAACATTTCTGAAGTCCGTTCCCACGAAGTAACAATAGTCCATTGATAAGATAATGCAGCTTCCTCAGAAAGTGCCACAGATCCTTCGGGTATGGTACCAGAAGACTTTTTTAAAGCCATTTCTTCATCCTACCAATGCTTCACTTTACCTTCTTCGTAACGATCGCGACAACTTTAGAACTATCTCTCTTCTTTTGTTCAGAATGAGCAACAGAATGCAAGCAACCGCAACGGAATTTGTAATCAATACGTGAATATGAATTAATAGTCAATAAATATATGCTTTATGATATTTATTTAAAAATTTATTAGTGCGTATTTTATATTTATATGCTTTAACTGATCGAGACAGTGGCTTTATTTGATAATAACATACTGTCTACATTGGTAAAGGATGTCTTCTGCTATACTACTACGGCTGCTGCCATGTTCGTACGTAAGGAACTCTTGATAACCAATCGGAACAGTCTACTACCAGTCGGTCTGTAGTTGCGGTACGGGGTCGCCATATTGACCTGTTTTGATCTGTTTATGTTCGAGATTTCAATTTTTTCTGTGTCATTTGAGCTTACCCAAGTAGTTATCCGCTAACGAAGAAACCCTGGTGGTGTAACAATTATGTAGGAGTGTGGCTATAGCTCTCTAATTGAAAGTGGTACCTTATTTCTCATAAGAATAATACCGCGCGGGAGGTGGTGGACCGACAGATCCAGGGCTACCCAAATTGGACTTTACGTCTTTGCCGAGGGCAGTATTTTCAGCAAGTGATCAAAAATGCCCGTTCGTAAGCAAGGTGGTAAGATCAAATTACTTAGGGCTAGGTGTTGGTTGGTTGTTGTGTTTTGTCGTAACAATGAATAACATTACAGTAGAATAGAGTGCACAACAGTAGGAATTGGTCTTCTTACATGCCACAGCTTTTGCTGTCTTAGTTACATCTGTAGTAAATATCAAAAACCATTTTTACTTTAGAGAAATAGAAGTGCTGGAAAGTTTTAACAGCAGAAAGGTGCAATAAACCACTTGGCGACGGTGTAAGTCAAAGAAGCAGACGCGCCCATAATAACCAATGATTTTGAATTATTTTGCTCTCATGCCGCCAAATATTTTGTTACCAAATTTGAAAATTCAATTTAAATGCATAGAGGAATCGCATGTGAAGTCTATGTGAGCAAAACACTTTAGCAACCAATTTATACATGCCTAAAATTAGTGTATTTTTTAATATAACATCTTGTAGAACTAAATATGCATGCTTGTAGAAAAAACATTTGAACTTGTAATGCATGTGTAGTATCACTTGTCAATAAAAGTATATTTTCCACTTAACCTTTTTGCCCTGACCGAATGAATTCTTGAACTATTTTAAGCCACCGAATGACGAATATCTGAAACATTTCTGCTGAGATTCAATTATAATGTTGTGATTGCGATACATTGGCGGTTTACTGTTTTTTAGTGTTACCCGTTGTTATACTGTTGACAGAATGTCACCATTCATCAATGCGTTACTATTGAAAACCGATCATATTAATGTTTTCATGCTTGAAATATGCCTAACATAAATCAGATTCCGGAAAAAAATTATGAATGTACTTCAGAGTAAATTGATCATCCTATAGCCTCTAAAACTTTGGTACTTAAGTTTTGAAACTAGTTTGAAACCCAGTGATTCTGTTTTGTTATAATTGTGTCCATATATATGTATATTTCCATTCCTTTTGGTTGATTTGACAAACAATAGCATATACTATGAGAATTCATTTTTTCCAATGGATACTAGTTGTACAGAATGTATTTATGTCTCTGGGACGAAATCTGCTGCATCATACCATTTTTGTCCCCTTGGTTCCGCCCCCTTACTAAACCCGTAGTGTTCTTTTAGTTACCAGTGAGTTTCTAACCTCATACCGCCATCACACCATTTTTTGACAGTAGCTCTCATGATAAGTTTATTTTTCTCCGGCATTCTTGTCACATTCCACGAGCATTCGTGAGTGCGTTGCGGGTTGCATAATGCCGGGGCAACTGTCAGAATGTCAAGTGTACGATTATTTGAAAAGTCTCATCCTCAACGGTCATGATTTGATTTCATATAAATTATGAATGTTAATTAAATCTATGTGATTCATGAGATTTAAATCACCAAATCCCTGTCGTAGAGTATTCTGCTGCAGGAAATATGTTGAAAAAACTGAAATGCTCTTCAGGTGACAATGTATCATTGACGGTTTATTTTATGAAGGGTTAAAAATAAATTGGTATCATGTTACTCTGTTTCGAGAAGAATTGACAGAAACATAAGTTTCAAAAAATTATACCACAAAAATATAGGTATAGTTGGCACACTTAAAGAAAGCCTGAGGTTGAGAAACCTGTAGTAACTTGCAAATCACTTTTCCTATAATTTAGATGTTACCTGTTGAAATCGGATAACTCATTAGACTTAAGACCCAGTGTTAATATTGTAGTTAGTTATTGTAATTTTTTTAGCATTGATTTTTTTGAGAGAGCTAAATCTGACCCATTTATGAAGATATGTGAATTAATTGTGCTTGCTACAGAAAGTTATTTTTACCTCTAGTAAAATACTCGCCGTTCCTTTTGGGGGTCATAGAAAAAATGTAATTAGAGTTAAAGGAAATAAAATAGCTGTCCTGAGCTGGAGAAATCACAAAGAAAACATAAATTCATCATTATGAGATTTTGCGAACAAGTAAATGTATCTTTCGTGAATATTTGGGTTCTGCATAGGTTCTTGTGTATTTGTGTTAAGAAGAATCTCTTCACTTAGTTGGATATGTTGCGAGAAAAATTACTAAAAATTCTATGATAAGGTAATATAGTAACTTAAGATATTTATCTCTCAAAATTATAATTAAAGATTTAAGGTGTCAGTCAAATTGTGGTCAGTAGAATTCAAGAGCTGTTTTGGAAAGGTCATAAAACCACTTTGTGCTTCTGTCACTGAACATTTATTTGCTGAATGGGTATTGCTTTATACCTGAAATTCCTGAAAGGTTGATATGTCAAACTGCTATAATGGATTGAGACAGTTATCTCTATGTTTTGTCAGTTTTGGATTTTAGCTACGATGGTGTCAAATGATTGAAAATTTGAGAACCTTTTGCACACATCATTTTATTTCTCTTACTACATTAAAGGATTAGGAACAATTTGCAATTTCCACAAAAAACAAAATTTCTTCTTTAATCACAACTAGTTTCGGTGCTGGTGAAAATCTCTCGGGTTTCGCACCAGGGGTCAAGCGTTCCACAGTCTCCTCCAACGTTTCAATGTGCGACTCGCCCATCATCTTCAGGGACCCAGGAATCCAAGTGCCGTTCTGTCCAAATTTGGCCGTTTATATAAACCCATTATTACAATCAGCTGATTGGTGGGCCATCATGGCCTGATGTCAGCGTCTCCTGATTGGTCGTTCCTTGTCTCTGATTGTTAGGACCAAGGTTATTCGCAGGTGAAAACACTAGATCATACAGAGTTTCGGTGAACTACACCATTGTCAAGTGAGCTCAAGGTTATAAATACAAACATATATAGGAGAAAGGTTGTGGGGAAGGGGGTGGAAAGGCTATTGTGATGTGTCATGTGGGGCTGGGAGGGGTATTGGGGGTAGTTCATTCCCAAGTTGACGTCGAGAGTGACAAAGGAGGGGGTGGAAGCTGGGGTGGTGGGTGTCGGGTGGAACAAAGGAAAACTAATGGGTTAAAATATGATAGTCGTTTTGATATGTTGTCTTCTGCCTTCATCTTGACTCAATAGCATTTATTGGTTTTGGAACAGTTGATACTTTCAGTTTATGCAACATTATATTTCATTGTTACTCAGTTATACACCTGCCATAACTTAGAATCTCTCTCTTCATAACGATCTTCATTTATCAGAATCATGATTATGAACAGTGAGAATTTATTTTTAAGTTACAGGTATGCTGATGGTTAAGATACACATAGGTTTTTCACTTTCTGCGAATAGAAAAATTAAATTATTAACATAATAAACTGTATCAGGCTTCACTTCGTGGAAGTTGTATATATCCATGTTAGGAATAAATATACTTTGTACTTTTCCACAGATTTTATTTTTTTGAATCACGGAACATCACGGTACCCAGTGTACCTGATGATGCCGTAGTGACGGCGAAACGTGTCGTAAAGAAAAATAAAATCTGTGGAAAAGTACAAAGTATATTTATTCCTAACATGGATAGATACAACTTCCACGAAGTGAAGCCTGATACCGTTTATTATCTTGATAATAATGTCTTGGACTTCAAATTCATTTGCTTTGTGAGCAAAGATAAATAAAATTTATATCAATTTAGCATTATAACATAAATCAGTGGCAATGTACAATACATAGCAGTATTCATGGATCAGAAAAATTAAAAAATGCTGAAATGTAGTGAACAGGGATAAAACTCGGATTAAGGAGAAAACAGTTCTCCCATGACCAAAAATCATTTATTAGCTGTTGTAGTTATGACTTTGGGTTGACCACCCTTGTTCATCTGATCATTCAAGGTGGTGCCCCTGTATCATTTGTGTACACTCCTGTAAAGAGTCTCAACAAATTATCGCCTTCAAGCAGCTTTTGCAATGGGGCTGTTAGTATAGCCATATTTGTAATGAAACTCCATACATAACTGAATGTGCCCATAGCTTCCTGCAGTTGTTTCTTACTGATTGAGTCCACTAGGCCCACCCATGTACTTTACTTCACCTACTTTAAATAGCAGTTTATCTGGGTTGAATTTAAATGTCAATTTTCAAGCTCTTTATACAGCTCTGGTGATAACCTTATCATATCACTACTCTGTTTTGCCCGTGTGCAAGGGGTCATTAAAATAGATTACAGTTCCAGGTATATCGCCCAAATTCTCTTCTACCATATGCTGAAATATCTCAGCGATTTTTATTGACAATTCCCTATTCAGTTTTTCCTGGTGAAACCCTTTTTTAGGTCAAATATAATGAAAATTTTGATACCACACAGTTTTTCAAAGATGTCAATTAAGTTGGGGGCAAGTGTTTCATTCCCCTATATGCTGCCAGAGCAGGGACCCCTCAGCCCATGACTTGAAGCACTAGCTTATCTCACGGGTCTGTGAAGGGTACCACTCCCCTCATGGGCCCTGGGGAAGATCTACTACCTAGGAGGGACCAACAGCCCCAAGAGGCCACAACCACTTCCTCAATAGGCCCGAAAGAATGCAGGAGGCTCCCACCAACCCTCAGTCCTCTGTGATAGCTGGATTCCTCCAGTAATGTTCAAAGGGTTCCCTTCGGGGAAGAATCTTGCATTTCCCCTGCCACAACTGTCATCACCTTACATTGCTCCAGGAAAGTGCCAATTCTTCTGAGCAATTTTCCATCTGAGATACAGTGGCCCAGTCCGGAGCTTTTTGGGAAAAGGGACGGTGTGGTCTCCTTTCCTTCTATGGTTCTGAAGGTGGTGTTTCCCCCACCTCTGTTCTCTTGTCCATGGGATTCCTCCCATGATGTGCAAAGAGTAACTGTCATAAGCACTCTTGTGCTTCTTAGCCCCCACCTACGTTGAATCAAGGGGATGCCCATTATGAGGAAGTTTTTTCTTCCGGGATGAGGTGGTCCCCAAGGAACTATAGTTGGGGCAGTATAATATTGGCAAACAATAACATTGTTTAAAATCTGTTGGATCAAGACACAGCCTTAAGTTTCTGTTAGGCTTTTCAGTAATGACTAAATTGTTAACCTTCATATTGAATCTCAAATTTTTGCTATTACTTTCGTACATTGAAACCTGTCTAGTTTGCCTGTCAAGTATTCTTTTAGTGCTGAAAGGCACTCTTCTCAGCAACCTATCCACAAAATGATTATGGTTTTTTTCTTGATGAAAATTGCTCTTGACCAAAATTCCACACAACTGCACCATACAATACCCTCAGTTGATAGAGATGGTTCACACCATTGGTGTCTCCCAATGTCAAAGGACAGAAAGAAACAATTTCAATTAGAAACCAGTGGGGATTGTATTCTCAAGGAAGTAATAAAGCTCAGTCATGAGGAATGGGGTGTCCCAAGTAAAGCACCTTCTGAACTGAAGCCATTCTAGAGATAAGATGAGGAAGTCCCACTATAGTATAAATAATATGTAATTTACAATTTTTTCCTCAATTAATTTATGTATTCATGGCCATTAGTTTTTTTACTACTAATACCTTATATAAATTATTGGCAGGAAGTTTAATGAAATGGCAAGAGACAAGGAAAATGCTCTACAAGAATTGGGCGAAAAACATGATGAGCAGCTTAATCAAAAGATAATGGAAATTGCAGAGGTAAGCATTTAATATTGTCAGTGCTTTGGAGACGGGAAATTTTTTCCTAATACTTACATTCTAAATTTTTAACATCAGAGCTTGTAAAGTGTTATATAGATAAAATAAATTGTTCTATGCCAGATGTCTGCATCAAATGTCAGATAAAAAAGTATTGTTCAAGATTTCATTTTTACTTACATATTCCACCTTTAACCCTTCCGTGCCGGAGTCCTAAGCTGGTATAGTTCCTGCATACAAGTGTGCAACAAAATAAACCAAAATTAACCAGAAAAATGATGCACTAGATAGGAAAGGATTGAGAACTGCAGTCAACCAATCTTTGGATTGAAGTACTGACGATGATGAACGAAAAAAAGGTCGTTCGTATTGGGGGGATGATTCTGAATGCCTGATATATCAGTTTTTCAGTGCGAAAGGGTTAAAAGTGGACCTTTTTTAATACTTAAAAGCTGATTTTATCATTAGAATTTCTCATAAACATATTTAATACAAAGTTTGTCATCTTTCCACTAAGAAAACGAATTTATATTATGTATAAGGGTGACATATTTTTTCATGTCATGCACATGTATTATAAGATAAACTGTAAGGAATTCAAAATCAAAAATAATTTCCATGATTTTATAAATTACCTAAATTGAACTCTATCACAATATGTATTTAATGCACAAGTATTAGAGCATAGTTCAAATCTTTTAAGATAAATAGTCCATAAGTCCATATATTCTAATTTTGCTGAAGACCTTTTATTATTAAAAATGAAGACTTCTGTTATAATATCTATTGAAATGAAAAAATAAAGTTTATAACTCATTTTAGATACCATTTAAAATCTATCACAATAAAAATAGCACAAGTTCATGTAAGAAAAAGGAACTAAAATTTGACATTAGATTAAATATTAAAAGCCACAATATCATCGACCTTGGTTATTCCAATATTAACATATCTGTTGAGATACAGAATCCTTCTGTAAATTGGGGATGTTTTTATTTCCTGTGTAATAATTTATAAAAAGACCAAACCTTAATCAGATCAGATCTTGGTTACATATGAAAACTGAATATAAAACGATTTTTATTCATATTAAATTGTTCCAAACATGCAACCAAATGAAAGTTAAATAAACAAGCAACCTGTCGAGAGAGAGAGCATGAAGAAATTAAGACACAAATTGAAGATGATGTGGACCGTGAAATGATAGAATTGAAAACAAAATATGAACGTATGCTGAAAGAAGAGTGTGATACCAGTATGCATTTAAGAGGGGAAGTGGGAGCTATGAAGAAAAGATTAATAAGGTATATACACATTTAATAAAATAATACTTCTCATCATTATACTGGGGCATGTGTTTGGAAAGGTGATGTGAAAAACAATTGGAATGACTTGTAATAATGTAAAATCAGGTGATAAGTTCAGATGAATTTTAAACTTTTTTACAAATTATTTTTTTAATATATAAAAACATTAAACAAGATTATGCATGGCCTTACAAGGGATCCAGCATTTTCTTTATTTTTATAGTTATATTTCAAACAGCATGAAATTTAATATCTAAATAAATCTTAAGCCTAATCATGTTCACATCATCTTTCTCAGTCTAAACAGAAAGTATATATGAACCCCTTTCTTATTATGTGATATGGAAAAGAATAAAATTATCACGATGTTTTTTTCAAGTCTGGTCAGCACTAACAGCTTCTTCAGAAAGGTAGGAAGGGTATACAAGGATAGGAATAGAAGGAAGTTTAGGCTCAGAAGTGCCTCTAGAAATATATTTAATCTACTGAATTTTAAATATATTTTCCTTAATATGATTTGGCACTGACATAAGTAATATCTTGAATTGATTATTGAAACAGAATTCAGAGAATAAAAATTAGTTTTAACATAGAAAATCATTTAATATGTGTAATCTGAATAAAGGTTCATGGGCACATTGGAAGGATGGGAGGGGAGAAGAAGAATGCAATTGGTGGAAGAAAAAGAGGGGGAGAGCAGGGAGCCTTTCCCCATGAAAATTTAAAGAGAAACTCGGGAGATGAGGAATGTGGGTCAAGAAAAATAAAATAGATCGTGCAGTGGCATCTGTTACAGTGACTTCAAAATGGGAAAAGAGGGGGGGGGGAATGGAAGGCAGTATCAAGTGGATAAAGTGTAGGAGGGGAAGAATAAAAAGCCAGTGTGTACTATTTAAGTCCAGGGGGTTTAATTAATGAATGGTGTACCCATATGCAGGCAAACTCAAGGGTTCCAAGGTCAAGTAGGGTACATTAGCAGGAAGGGAGGGCAAAATTGAAACTTGGAAAGTTATACAGAGAATAACGGGAGGCAGCATATTTTGGAACTGTTATAGATTAGCAGATGTGATTTAATTTGTCTCTGGGTAAGAATGTGACAAATGAGTTTTATTGTGATTAGATTATTGCAAAAAACGTTTAAATTAAAATGTTGTACAATTAGACAATGCTTATAAGTAGCTGGGACTTTTTAGAAAAAGTTCAATGTAATGCATTTTTAATGTGAATTTTATATAACTAATAATTTATTATTAACAATTGTTGTTCTAAAATTGTAAGGTCCTTTTTCCCATCTGCCTCATTTATTGGTTTAAAAAGTGATTTTAGATTAATTGAATATCTAAAATTCAGAGACAGGAGTCACATGGAATCACACAAAACAGTTTATTAAGATCAATATGATGTGTAGGATTCTAATTTTGAGTCTATCTCCCTTCATTACTGTTTTTATAAGTGAAATTGGCAGACACTATGTAGTATGTTCAAAGATTTTATTTGGGTGTTTTATGGAAAGTAACAAACATTAACCAAATTAATTATTGGTCATAGAAATATATCCTATATAGTATAAACAAGTCCTTTTTTTCATATCATAGAGTCCAAAATGATGGCTCTACCTGGAAAATTAGTACATATATCTCTGAATTTGGAGGATGTACAATGATCACAATTTATTAATGATTTTACTTTCTAGTTCACAGAAAGAAATTGATGAGTTCATTCATCAGGTGCAAACTCTGCAAGCAGAGCAATTAAAGTACAGACAGGCAATACAAGGACTTGAGAAAGACATTAATGATTTAAAGAAAGAAATTCAAGAAAGGGATACAAGCGTTCATTTGAAGGTAAATATCAACAATTCAAATACAATGCCCATTAGTCTATTTTCCTATTTAAGACTGATAAAACAGTAATGTTGGTTTATTTATTTAATCATCAAATATATACAAGCTCAGTTGCTTGATAAGTTACAATCAATTCTTATAATGAGAACTCAAACTCAAGTGTACACATTTCTTTTTTGTTTAAATTTGTCATATGTGTTTATTTACATACTTGACAAATTGGAATTCCATGATACATAATGTTAGATTTAATACTTAGTATATTTCCACAAACAAACTTCTTTATTCTATCAAGTAATAGTCATTACCAAAAGAATACAAAATCACCATACTATTAATGCAACATATTTTGAAAATACATATAGATTGACTTCCACATTATTACTACCACATATATGTATTCACTGTGATTGAAAACTGTTATCTGTAGGTCTCATTTAAATTTTTTTAAATCACATCCGATTTTAGGTATAATACTTACTATACCTCTGCCAATTATAAGCATAGACCCTGAAAACTATTATACATAATGGTGAAGTTCTCTTTCTTAATCCAAACTGCTTGTCTTTCATTGTATATCTCTTCTACTTCATACTTACATCAGTTTTCAGGCATTGATTTCTTATTTAAAATCCTTATTTTGGTCCCTTCTATCATCCTATAAAGTTATTTGCTGTAATTCAAATGTAATACTAATCTCATCATTTTAAACCCAGTATGCACCTAAAAGTAGGTAATCATTATTAAATTTATTATTGTTCTTATTAACTAGGAAAAAAGAATTTATGAACTGAAGAGGAAAAATCAGGAGCTAGAAAAATTCAAGTATGTCCTAAATTTTAAGATAACAGAATTAAAAAAACAAAAGGAACCACGAGAGAGGGAAATAAAAGAGAAAAAAGAGCAAATACAAGATGTAAGTAACAAAACCTATGGGGAGGTAAAGAGATTACTTGATACATTCCATGTTTTAATAAAAATCCCAATGTCATCGGTCAAATACACAAATAATTCAAGGTTTTATTTTCAGAGGCCGAATCATGGTATTTATTTCATAAATTGTTATTAGACTCCTGAAAATTATCAGTAAATTATGATTCAGCCATAAGTTAATGATTTGCAACATCCCCTCCAAACCAATAATTAGACATTTATCTCAATAATCATAACATATCAATACTAATTTATTATAACTTATTTATTATTAATACGTCTTTAATCATGAAAATCAAAATAAAAAATGTAGTTTTGAAATTAAATTAGAAAAAGAAGAAGTTGGGGATTTATTATATATGCAGGAAAGAATATATATATATATATAATTTTGGGATGACATTGAATTATTTGAAGCTGTAACAAATACTATAAGGGACATAAAGTGATGACTTGGACTTGCAGCATTAAAAAAATGGAATTACAGTAAAATTGTGTATTGGTTTATTAACTAACATTGACAAACACTGTGTTAACATTTCCGTCTGATTTTTCATTATCAATGTATTTAAATCAGAAGAAAACATGTTCACCATATAAATATTGGAATGGCGGTTTGGATCAATTTTTCTTGAAATCATCATTCAATCTCCATTCATGATCACTTTTAGGAAAAAGCTTACATTTCCCTGATGTGCTTGACTTAAAGTACTGCATTCTATGTACATTATAATTTAAGTTAATTAAAGTGCATCCAGTTAAGGTACACCATTTTTCTTTTCATTGGATTAAAGCTTTCATGCCGAACGACTGATTTATCGGGCATTCATAATCATCCCCCCAGCATGGACGATGTTTTTTTCTGTCATTTTTCCTTTATTTTATTGCACACTCGTATGCAGGGATTGCATATCACTTTAGGGCTCCACCATGAAAGTGTTAAATTCAACCAGCCAATTTTTTACTTGGAGTAGTTTGCATAAAAATGTCCAATATCAAATCATATACATATTAGGTACTTACCAGAAACTACCAATGACTTCAGTTATACTCCCTACCATTGTTGATGTACTTGATTATATCTTTTCTCTACAGATGGAGAAGGAACTAGGATTACTACAAACTAGAAATGAAATGTTTGAATTGAAGATGAAATATTATAATGAAAAGTTGGCTGGAATGGAAAAAGAGCTAAAAAATCAACAAATTCATTCACATAATTTAAATACCTTTTGTCAACGCATGCAGTGTGATATATATAACGCATCAGGATTTATACAAAACCCAAAAAAGCTTAAGGAGTTAGTAAAGGTAATTATCATATTTTAATTCATTTATTCTTATTACAGAAGACTTGCAGTTAGGAACATGAAATTTAAAATAAATTTGTTTTAAAAAGTAAATGGATTTGCAAAACATGAAAAGTGTATTCATTGAATAATAATGTAATGACTGGTAATCTACTCTCAAGGTAGGTTTTTAAGGAACTAAATAGCCTACCTAGCCCTAAAATATATTCCTTTTCATATCACCATCATTCTAGCTAAAATGTTAATTATTTTCCTGCTTCTGCCATTCTTATCCAACATTCAACCCTCTTTTATAGTCTTCAACATTCCATCTGCTCTTTTCCAGAATTCTTTGGATTCAATTCAACAAGTGCCTCTCCTCCCCAACTATTCTCTGCACTTATTTGTTTCACTCTGTCCATTTTACTTTGTCCATCATTCACCATACCCAATTCTTATCCTCCTTACTCAAGTCCAAGTTTCAGAACCATGAAACACTAAATTCCATATGAGGATTTTCACCTACCTCTTCTCCATGTCTTTATTTAAGGTCTTTTACTGTTCCAACCCCTGCTGACCAAGTCTTATATTTAACTTAGTCCCTCTTCTACTCATAAATGTCATTACTATAATTTTCTTGCAATTATTTATCAACCCAAACCTTTTACATTGATCCTGTAAATATCTTAACAAGATTCTGGAAGATTGGCTAACAGCAGCTTGATTTGTCTGTGCATTGACTCACTTGATTAAGTCCCCAACCACTTAAATCCCTAACTCCATACACTCCCATTCCTCATTCATAACTCCTCTGAATGCAAGTTAAATAATGCCAGTAACAGTGGACAGTTCTGTCTAATTCCCTTGTCTCACTTGGTCCATCCAGATTCTTCAATTGCTAGCCTCAAGCAACTACTTGTGTTTTATTTGTGCAGGTATTTGATGAATGCCTATCTTCCAATCACTCCTATGATTTGCAAAACTTCCTTCAGTTTCAGCCACTCTACTGTATCAAAAGTTTTCTTACAACCTACAGAGTAAATGAATGTATTATAATTATGCTCTCCATTCCACTCTATTAATGTCCTTATCTCTGCTATTGCATTGTAAGTCCCTCTGCTTTTCCTAGTCTAAATAATCTTCACCTAGGTATCCAAATTGCCTACTTCTCCAAAATTTACAGAATATGACTAGGGCTACCCTTGCTGCATGCAAGATGGATTAATATCAACCCAACAAAATCCTCTGGCAAAATTCCTTCATCATAAATCCTTTGAATAAGCTCTTAAAAAGTCTTCCTTTCCCTAAAACATTTAAGGAATTCTGTCAGCTTATTATCTACCCCCACTGCCTTGTTCAAGTTGTCATTTAACTTGACGACAATATAGCATGTATTAGCTTTTCGTCTTATCTTATAAATCTGAACTAAGCTACACCCAACTGTTTCTTATTTTCTTTTTAACTCTTGGTATAAAGATCTATTCTCTTTACCATAGTTTCTACATGTACTCATGTCTAAAAATCAGTGTTCCAAAATCTTTACATATTTGCCAATATTTTTTTAAAGCAAACATTTTAAAATGATTTTTCTGGTATTCTCCATGGCCTCAAATATGTTAAAAGTATGTTGGTTGATTACTGTAATACTTTGTTAATAATTTTGGTATATTAATAAATTTTACACAATGCAGATATTCATATTTATCCCACTTTTTAAACATTGTATACACATGTGTAATGTATGAAACAATAAAAAGCCAGAAGGGTACTCTTAAAAGGTGATGCAAAATTCTTTTGTTACAATAGCTGACTTGTTATCATTGTGGAACCATTATTAATTCAGTAGTATCACCATTCCTTGTCATGCAGAAAAATATTTCTATTGATATTTCAGCAATTAAATTTGAACTATAATAAAGATAAAGCTGTAATTAAGACTAAAGAAGAAGATGTGGGTGCTTCAGTAGAATTCCAGCGGCAACGTGAGCACCTAGAGCGAACGATAGCAACACTGAGGAGTCAGTTACAGAAAGTAACTGAGAGAAGTAAGAGAGATCACTTCCATTTGATTGGAGTAAGTGTCAATGTATGGCTTGCATGTGAAACTAATTTCTTTAAAGGTATCAGATATGAACTGTTATCAATTCACATCTGATGATTATGTTCTCTTGGAGATCATATTGCCAGAATATCTTTTAGACAATGAAACTTCCTATCTGGAAGGAAAGTGTTTAAATGTGTGACTGAATAACTTGGATATCACAGCTGCACATTAGAATCTTCAGCAGTAATTGATCTGACGGTTGCCTTCTTTTGTGAAAAGGTCCTCTTTAATTTTTTTTCAAGAAAAGAGGTTTTATCCCATATAAAATATTGTTTAAGAGTTAAGACCTTGCCATCACATTCTATAAACTTCCCACATTTTATAATATAATCTACATCATGAAAACTGTGATCAGAACCTGCAATGCAGGCTTCCCATGCCTAACATTATATGTTCCTCTTTATTAATTGTTAGCTCCCCATTCATTACCAGCCATCAATTCTTCAAAGCCAGACGTGATTTGTAAGTTCATTAAGATGTCTAATTCTAAGGGTTCTCATGTTCGATGATCTCAGGCACACAGCTGAATCATAATAGATTTTTCCGTACTTTCATATCTGGTATTATTTGTCTGGCAGGGTTTTTATCCATACCATCTCATTAACTAATATAAAAACTTTCTTGGTCTAAAGTACTTTTTAATTCAGTTTAGACCAGTAAAACAATCTTCCTCTAGTTTCAGATTTGCAAGTATAAGGACCTTTAGATACTTAATACTTAGCATTCATATGATACCTTCATGTAAAGGTATCATATAAATGCTAGTGCATAGGTCAAAAGTCACAATCTGAAATTGTGGAATAATACAGCTACTTCCAGTTTTTGTTATAATTAACAGAAACACTGACATTTTCCACAATGAGAATAACTTTGTAGTTTCCACAGTGAGGAAGTTACAGTTGTTATTATGGACATCCATAAGTTCCAGGAAGTCACACCATTTATGATTTTGTTTACTCTTTTGTTGACTACTGTGTACTACAATTTCAATATATTTAAATACCATTCATCAATTCAATTAATCAGTATATTTTTTCAATGAAATTAACTATTGAATTTCACTTAATGAACAGGAAAATTCTGCCTTAATCTCAGAAATGAATAAAATGCAGTTTGAGCTGAAGACAGCAATGAAACATATTCAAGAGGTTGAAACAGTTGTAGGATTAACTGGAAAAAGTGAGAGTATAAACGAGGCACAAATGAAGTTTAAAGCAGCCCTCATGAGCAACGATGAAATACATGAATCTTATGCCAAGAGGATAGAGGTAACTTCATTTTTTTTATTTAACAAGTTTTGGTTAGTTACAATAATTAAACCACTCTGCTTTCCACTGAAAATATTTATTCACAACTAGTTTCGCTACTAACTCTGTAGCATTATCAAGTGGAAAGTTACGGAGTTAGTAGCAAAACTAGTCGTGAATAAATATTTTTAGTGGTAAGAAAAGTGGTTTAATTATTGCAACATGGTAGACTTCCACAAAGTAAAGGCCTCTTCTATCAACTACATCAAGTTTTGGTTAGAATTTCTAAATAAACACTCTACAACCAATAAATAAACAATCTATCTATTACATAGTTGGGTGATGTCGGCCATACATGTACTAAATTGGGTGTTTTCAGGCATTACTTTGTGGAAGAGATTCATAATGAAGATGTAAACACTTGGTTTTTCCACATTAAAATTTTTTATTATATATGACCTAGGTTTCGACTTGTAAAGTCATCTTCAGGTGAATTACTGAGGACATACTTCTAGTATCTCCTAGGTCGTATATAATAAAAAAATTTCATGTGGAAAAACCAAGTGTTTTCATCTTCATTATACATGTGCTACTTCAAACATCAATAATAATAAGCAATTTTCAATTTTGAGTATGGGTAGACATTCTTTTTGCAGCTCATATTATACAAGAATATTTCAAGCGGTTAGGCCTTCATCTATCAAGTTTTCAGATGGCTTAATTGGAATTTGAAACATTAGTGGAGATTCTTGTGCTCTCAATAATGTCATCAAAACCTGTCTAGGAATGTGAGGACTTTTGACCAGTTAAATTAATAAATGATGTAACTAATTAAATATTCTTATTCCTTCACGTGTTTGTGCATAATTAGCTGTTGTATGGGTAAATGCTGGATTGAATATTGAATTCTAGTTAAATATTTGACATTTTGTGGAGTGATTTTGGCCATGCCCAGAAATTATCGAAAAATCCATGGTGGACACTCTTACCAATGGTATGACATATCAGCTGATAGGAGCACTGGATACAATACAAAATGGAAAAATGACAATTCACAGAACAACATCAGATCCCTAGAGAACACTCTTCAAGAGACGTCTGGTAATCATTCTAAACAACATACCGGTGAGACAGCACTGCTTCATAACAAAGTTAAAACTCACAGGACTTCTACTACTTCTACTAAGACTCACAGACTCATGCTATTCAGATTCTATTGTAAACCTACTTGAAGAAAAGAGTAGAAAATGTAAAAAAATCTTAATAATTACCCCAGTATAATTGGCTTTAGAGATTTCTTCTAAGAACCCCCAAGGTTCAGCAAAAATGTAAAAGGGGTAGGGCAGCTGAGAATAAAGTTTAATGTGGAAACATTTTCAGTACACAAAACCTATAGGTGTTCCTGCTGAAAAATTATTTAATTACGAAGATACTAACTTTGTAGGTGACTCAAGCAAGATATCAAATGAAAGCTCCTGCAAGAATCCCTCTTTTACCAAGTAAAAGTGTCAGAACAAGTTACATAGGGAGATTAATGATAATAATCCGGCATTAGCAGGACATGAACAAAAAAATTGTAACAGGTTCTAATAAGGAATTATCATCAACATGCACTGCAGAAGAAGCACCCAAGGATGAGAATGGAACTATGGGAGCCAATGGTTTTGTCCTAGCACATTTTCAGATAAGTAAAAGTGATATATTGTATGTGAAAAAAAATAATATCATGAAAACTGTGCTGATAGCAAAACATGAAAACGATTTTGTTGAATGATGTATGATCTAGTTTTCTCCTCCTGAGGACATGGAGAACCTGACCTGGTGGGAAACCTGAGAGATTTTCACCAACATTTTGGTTGAATTGTTTTTTTTAACATGACAATATTAACCATTTGAACTCTGATTTATTTACCTCTTTAACTGTAGCACACTCAGAATTTATTTTAAATCCCTCTGAATGACTAAATATGTATGTTAAGTGAGGCTGGACATGAGTTATTAACACATATAGTCCAGGAAACAGAAAAAACTGATGTCTCTGCATGGTTCTCGGGTCTGCACCGCGTTCATCAACTATTTTTGACAACAGTTTCGCCGGCATTCCAGCTGGCGTCTTCAGGTCGAAGTTAGATTGCTTTGGATTTTG
>WURS02000018.1:1838469-1850314 GCA_011762765.2 Rhinocypha anisoptera
TACTTATATCTATATATACTCCCCCTGCCACACGCCCTTGCGGCGGCTTGCAGGGTAACACTTAGAAGTAGAAGTATCTTCGACTTAGCCTTCGAATACGTCCAGTATAACAACAGTATTATAACAAACACACCCATGCCCTAGGTGGAGAACAACAATCCTCCTAGCCGGGATTCGAACCCGCGACCCACGGATTGGCTGACGAGGACGTTAACCCGCCGGCATAAAATTTATATGAAGATTCAAAACCTTACACAAAATGACGCCAGAAACCGTTGAAAAAAATGCCGTATATTTTGCTCGTACTCCCACCTCATAGTTTGGTGTATGTCCGAACCCGCCCCTAATTTCGCATAATAACCTTCCGACCTCTCCCTGCTGCAGGTCAATGGAGGGGAGCCCGGCGGCGGGGCCAAGGAGAAGGCGGGGAGGCGCCCCGCAGAGGATGGGGGCGCGGCGGTGGCGGCCATCATCGCTACCGACCCCAGCGACGAGTGGGACTACGAGGAGATCACGCTGGAGCGAGGCGGCGCCGGCCTGGGCTTCAGCATCGCCGGGGGGACGGACAACCCCCACCCTCCCCTGCACGCGACGGACGCCGGGGGTATGACAGACAAGACGACTTATCTTATTGACAAAAAAACCTCCAGGGACTGCACCTCCAGAGATGCCGCTTTGCCCCCCTCTCTGCCACTTTTGGCCCATTCTGTCAGTTTTCCGCGGTGTTCACGTGGGCAGGGGCTGGCGTCTGTTGAGAACCGTTATTCCGCGTTCGGAGTGAAATGGCGTCCATTGTTATCTCATTTCTGTCGCAAACGCTTTTCCAAAGCTCCTCATTCGTGTGGGATACAGTTTGTCAACAATGGAAATTTTGTAACAATGTAAATGGAAAATTTATCAACTGCTGTCACTCCTCGCTGCCACCATAAATGAAATGAGATTCTTTGCTTTTCTTTATCGAATGCACTAAGCCATTGCTGATTATTGGGACTATTTAAGATGGTCTCCGCGTGATGTTAAGCTCTTGTTATCTATAAAGCGAAAATTCGTAATTGTCAGCGATTTAGTTAATCCTAGTTATTTTGTATTCGTACTCTTCTTTATCGAATGAACTTCGACATACATTACTGATTTATCGGACTGATTAAAATGGCCTCTGCCTTTTTGATAAGCTCACTATCTGGAAGGTTAAAAATTTAAATGGTCAGCGGTGGAATTAACCCTTGGCTGGAATTTGTTTGCCTGGCATCATTTGTGGATATTCATTTCTGCTGGTGTGGAATCCCTGAAGTGGCAACTAGACACCATGCATGCTGCGTCCACTTCGTTCGTTTTGATAATCGGATTTTTCTCGACTCTTTATCTGACAGGAGGAGACGGAATCGGCGGAGGAGGAGGAGGCGGCGGAGGGGGGAGCGGCGTGGACCCCACTGTTTGGTGCTCCATCTGGATCACAAAACTCATACCAGGTGGCGCTGCCAGTGCTGATGGACGCCTGCGAGTTGGCGATGCCATCTTGGCTGTCAATGGCACGTCAGTGGTTAACGTGACCCATGCAGCCGCTGTCGATGCCTTAAAACGTGCTGGGAACACCGTTCGCCTCGTACGTGAACACTCCCCTTCGATCGAATCGACAATGCACTCACACTCCCCCCCCCTTTCCTTTATTGTGGAATAATTGAAATCAAAAGTGCTGTAGCATTGGGCTAATTCACCAATATGAAATGTGTTACAGTCACTTTAGCATGGCACCTTATATCCACACAAAAACACCTACGTTTTGTGGACATGAGCACTATACTGCATTATGAGAATGCGTTTCTTTCCCATTTGTATTTGCCGTTTGCGGAGTAACATAAATGCAAAGGGTAAATTACGTGTATTGGAAGCTTTAATAGACAATCAAATATTGTCCTAAGTTACAAATATTTTCTTTGCAATTGAGCATAGGTGTATTTTTCACGTCACTTATAACAACAATTCAGCATGTGTATTGACATGAATCTAAAGAATGTTTGGTGAACTTAAATATAGTTTTTGCATCCCAAAAAACTTTTACGACAAAGGATTCAACCAATCAAATTTTTCCAAAATATGTAATTGCTCAATGGCGACCCGATGCCATATTATTTTAAATCTTTCTGTACATCTTGTAATCTTGTTTTTATTTGGTGAAATTCAGTCTTGTTCTACACTATAATTGTTCTCACATATCTATCACAATATTCTCTATAATAGACATACAGCAGTATGAAAATCCCGTATGGGATTGTAGCATCTCTGGTACATCATTTCAAGTTGGTTTGTTAAATTAGTATCTTCCTGTTAACGCTAAACTTTTAACAAATGAGCATTCCGGATCAGCTTTTCTTTACAAAATTGTCTCTTCTGATGCCTTGTAAAATCATCATTAGCTGTCACCTTCTTCCTTGTCTACATTGCCTCCAACTCTCCCCTTCCACTGGACTCCTTTCTACGTCTTCCACTTACATCAACAATTGCCTTCTTTCTATATAATTCCTTTATATGGTAGAAATTCTACAGTTCTGTCCAGTGCATCCTCCAATTCTTCCTGGCAGTCCCTCTTTGACAGGTATCCAATCTGAATTTATTTTTCCTTTTCTTGTTGGTCCTAAACAGCATCCTCTCCTCTGCTAACAGCTCTTTGTTCCCAGTTCCATCATGGTCCTGTGGCATTGGCCAATTTAGCGACGAAAATTTCATATATCCTCCTAAGGTTAATAATAATCACTCTTTATTCCATTTGGTCATACAGACATTGAAGGCATCAATTACATACAATAAATAGGCAAACACACATAATTATATACACAGTTACAACACACAATTAACTATTTAAATATTCTGAAATACAATAAAATGCATTTTCAAGGAGGAAATTCTTCAATTCATATTTGAACCTACCTACTGTGGAAAGGACTTTCAACTTTGGAGGGAGATGGTCATATATAGATGCACACGTGAAATGTGGGCCATTTTTGGTAAGGCTGGAATTGAACCTTTTGGACATATCACATCACTATTAACTAGAGTATCATGGGCATGAAATGAGTTGCTTAGGTGGGAAGATGGTAGGGTTTCCTCTAACAAAGTAGGAGCATTGAAGGATATAGATGCAGGGTAAAGTTAGAATTTTCATCAATGTGAAAAAGTGTTTGCCGTGTTCTCTAATTAAAACACCAGCAATTACTTTCACAGTTTGTTTCTGCAGAGAGAAAATTCTCTTGCATTGGGAAGAGTTGCCCCAAATGATAATGCCATACGTGAGGAAAGAAAGAATTTTAGCAAAATATAAAAACTTGAGGCATTCCAGAGATACGTCCAAAGTCAGCCTTCTTATCATGAAGAGGCCAGTTGCCACTTTGCTGGCAGCAGTATCAATGTGCTCTTGCCAAGATAAATTATCACTTACGGTGAAACCCAAGAAGTTGATCATTTCAAGGTGTTTTATGCTAAGGTTTTTAGAGTCCTTGACTGTTCAAAAAAAAAATCAGGTTTGCCCCCTTATCCTCAGATAAACGTACCCTTTCACAGAGACACGTTCGAGAATAGCCACCCTATCTCTAAACTTGGCAGTGGATGATTCATGTGCCGCTTCCAGTTAGTTATAATGCAACTATTATGACTGCTTCATTTGGGGGAGGACCCTGGAATTTAATTCATGCCACCAAAGGGTTAAAGCACTGCTCTCCACGTCCACCTTTCCAGGCTTTCTTACAAGTTCCTTTCTTTTCTGCTACCGCCATGCTTTTCCCTCACCATGCACGTGAAACACTCTGAAAAAAAGACACTTTATTATTATACACTGCTTCGGTTTCCATTTTTTAATAATTGATTACATCCTTTTCTTTCTGAAAACCACCTCTGCCCCACAATTTATTCTTCTTGATTTCATTTCCACTGAAATTTTCCAACTTATCATCTTTTCCATTCCCGGATACCTTTTCTAATAAAATTCCCTGAGAAGGCATGTCGCTTGGTGGAATTCCATAAAAACAATAATAACAAAAATGAATTGGTTTTGCTTTGGACGTAGTTCCACAGACTTTTTTTTACACACGACCGGTTTCAAAACGTTACCATCGTCACATGTCAAATGATGACGGTATTGCATCGAAACCATTCACGTGAAAATAATTCTGTGGAAATACATCCAAGCAAAACCAATGATTCTTTTTTTATTTTTGTCTTAACCATTTTAATTGCTCTAACCAATCACCTTTCATGTGAAACTCATTCCTTCTGTAACGTCAGAATTATTTGTTCCATTCTCCTCCTCGGGAGTAAATTAAAAAAATGCTGCACACTTTCAAATATACGTCTTTATTCTCTCGTTTCTCACTTCATAATCCCCCCACTTCGCACTCAGTAGACCCCGCTATTCCTTCACACAACAATCCCTGCTCTTCCCCTTGCACAGACACTAAACAAAAACTTTCCAACAATCAACCATCCATAATTCTACTCCACATTAACAACAATGAAGCAAATGGCCAGTATGCAATGTCACAACAATAGGTCAGCAATAGGCCAGACATTACACTTCCTATGTTCCTCCCCTTCCTATGTTCCTCCCCTTCATTGTCCTCAAGTTTCTTTTTTGCCTCCGTTCTCCTTTTGTTTGTCTTAGCTGCTGTAATATTCCCACTTATTCCTCTTCGTAAACAGAGTAACCTATTTTTCAAATCTGACGTATTGCATTTTTGTGTTCACTTCCTTATACTTCTTCTCCAGCAAATCCTCCACCATTTCCTGTACATGTTGTCAAATAGAGCTGGAGTTGAACTTCATTCTTGCCTCCCTCCTCTCCCTGCGTACAGTGAACCCTCACTAAGCTCAGGATGTGATTTGGTCAAGACAAATGGTTTGGCTTCCTACCCAAATTTCACACGATGTATTTTTTATTCTCGTCAAGATGCTGAGTACTGTAGCTCACAAATGACTCTACGTATTTTTTTAATGGTTTTTACTGTAGGTTTTTTTTATCACATAAAGCTGGTCAAAAAATTACTACATTCAGATAAGTACAAATTATAAAAATGCTAAATTATTTTCCACAGGTGGGCATATGGATATCCGTAAAATATTATGCTGAATTAAAAAAAGATCGATGAAGTAAATTCGGCATTTACCATTTTATGTGGATTCCAAATAGCACGATTTCGCAAGAATTTCAAGGAACCTATATCTCCCGTGCTATTTGAGCGTTCACTGTATTTCAAACCACTCTTCCACTTCTCAGTCTGCTTATGCCTTCCTACTCTCAATTAGACTCCATTAATTTTCAATATCATAAGCAATTTCTTTTTGTAAACCATGACTTTTTTGATAAAAGATATTTTTCAATGTATGAAGCTAGGGTTTATACCCAAATCTTTTCCGTGTTGAAACCAAACTGAATCTATGAAATTGACATCTGCCCTCATATCCAGGTTTTAAATCCATAAGCCTTCCACTTTTAACCACCATCTTCTGTTGACCTTACAGGAAGTTCGCAGGAAAAAGAAACCAATACCAGCTTCTGCATCGTCCACCTCAGCATTACATCCTATTTCAGCCGGTGCAGGTGGTGGATCTTCTACAGCTCTTTCAGGTAATATTTCTCCTATCAGTCGCTCCTGCATTGCATATGGTCAATTTAATGTGGTCACCATTTTCATGGAGTAACGGTACAAGCTCCCTTCATTCATAGAGCCTCAATTTCTCCTCATTATCGTATTCGATCAACCTTTGCGAATCATTTTTTCCTGTTGTAAAAATTGTAATTTGAGTTTGCCAATGTTATATTACTAAATTTGTTCAATTATACTATATTTACAAAAGGTAATAATATAGCATGCAAGGATTCCAGTCTCAGGAGTAATTTACATATACAGTTCCTTTGGTTTCTAAACGACTTTGTTAACACTTCTTTCATCAAAATAATTTTTCTTGGCAATGATGCACAGAACTGTTTTGGAGTTGGATTAATTTATGGTTGAAATTTTCAGTGATGTGATTTCACTCGTGCATTATTCATATACGTTAACAGTTGGGTCTGGAAGGCTACTGGAGCTGGAACTGCTCAAAGGAACAAAAGGCCTCGGATTTAGCATTGCTGGTGGAATTGGTAACCAGCACATACCTGGAGACAATGGCATCTACGTAACTAAGATAATGGACGGGGGAGCTGCCCAGGCTGACGGTCGCCTCTGCGTGGGAGACAAATTGGTCGCCGTTCTGAACACTCCTGTGAGTTGAATTGTGTTTCATTATTAGCCGAAATATAATACTAATAGTTTCTTAAAGAAATAGAATATTTTAGAAAATAATTATAGTTTCTAAGTTACAAATTATACATGTCAGTCAAATTATTATGATAAGGAAAAGTTAATCCAATGAAGCAGCATGGAATAAATCAATAAATTACTTCCCCTAATGTATAACCTCAAAACAGAGCATTTTTTAAAAGTATTTATACTCTTAAGCCCGGTTCACACTATCCAATAATTCTGGAACAAGATATCCTCTCCAAGTATTATTGAAAGAAAAATTACGTCAAAGACTATTCTTATACCAAGTTTCAAGAGATATTGTTCCATAGAACTTTTTGACAACCTTTCACTCCATCAAGGAAAAGTGGAAAGGAATTTGACTGCGATTATTAAAATTGAACAAATGACTGTCAATGAGCATGTAATCAACAAAACATGCAATTTAGCTACATTACCATGGCTGTGGCTGTATCGCTACATTAGCATTTTACGATGGCGTTGCATCCGCAGCATTCCAAGAAATAGCTCAGAAAAGAAATTACTTACAAGAAACAATTATTTACCTTCATTTTTTTTGGTATAAATCTTCCGAATAATTTAATTGTTAACTGTTTACTTCATGAATCCATTCATCAATTAGAATATTATTGTGCGATAAATAACTTATTGTTGGTTGGCAAACACATGAGCATACATTTGCTTTAACTAAAAGTTTAAGTAAATGGACGAAATACTTACAAGTTTCAAAGCAGATGAAATATCTTGTAGTGCTTTACTTCTTTTGCTTGCCTGATGATATTCAGGTTTAGACACGACACATATAAGCACTCCTTCTTGTCATAAATCCTAATTAGCTGCTCACTCCTAGATTGCCATGTTGTTTGTTTTTCTCCGTTGGTGCTGGAGTGGAATTCTGGGTAATTTTATCTGTCGCTCCATTTGTTGAAAGATTCAAGACTATTCAAGCTTCAATAATATTGTATAGATACCTTCAATGGAAGAAAAGTTTGACAGAATGGAAGCCTTTCTAAGAGGATTTAATACAATATGACCGCAAGGGATGACGTTTTGACGACAACCTGTCGTTTCAAGAAAGCCTGTTCAAGGAATCTTGAAGGCGATTTGACGGAAAATTTGAGTGTGTGGACCAGGCTTTAGAGACTTGTGTAATAATTGTTGACAAACGTAAATCCTACTTCCAAATACAACCCCTTTGTGGAACTGTTATCTTAATGCTGAATTTCTTTGAGAAACATAATAAAATTGTCCCTTCAAGCTTATTGTAACCCAGATACTTGTCTCATAAATTGGTCAGGTCCTGAGGTTGCGAAGCTGATACCATATGGCATTCTCAAAGCTCTGAATGAGAAATCTTCTTTGGTGGTTCCATCCTTCGATAGGTTTCATTTGTATTTCTCCCTCCATGTTGTCTTGTCCTGTGCTCCCTTCTATGACCGTCCACGTGCCCTTCCCGTCTTCATTGTCCTATCATCTATTTCTGCCTTTTTCTTCTCTCTTTCCACCCTCTCAACCCTTCTCTCTACTAACCTTTTCATAAAAAAATGATCATTTCTCAGAATGTGTCCCATCCCCCTTCCCTCGCCTCTCTCTTAACCCCTCTGCTGTGGGAGCCTCGTTTTTTGCAACGTCTCTATGCGGGAGAAAATTGTCCACGGCACATTTTTCTTCTATTCCCAACAAAGGTTTATAAGGGGGCGGACCTGAGACGACCCTTAATTGACCGCGTGGCCCAGCTCCCTCCAAAGGGGTGTGGTGGAGATACGATTGACTATAGTCAAAATATTTCTTGCAGGAATATATCGAAAAATGAATTCCATATTTATTTTCCTTTTTAATTTCTGATTAATTTGATACCAAAGAGTACATATATGCTTACATTTATAACCAGCATTCTACTGAAACTCGGAGACAACTAAGGGAAATAATGAGGGTAGGTCAGAAAATAATTTCCCAAATCTCGGTGGATGGAATACATTCGTCTAACTCGCCACAGAGGGTAGTGAACCATCATAAATGGCACTTCAAAGGGGGTGTCCTATTCCGGAACAACAGGAAAGTGTGATCGCTCGAACCTTTTTCGGAAAGAGATGGACCAGATTAAAATTTGGTGAAGGTCTAGGGAGTGTTCGAAGGCAGTGGTCATACACACATGAACGTATTCGCCACAGTCACACGCCAAAACTTTGATCAACGTATCCCACAGCCTAGGGGTTAAGACCTCCTTATGCAATTTCAATTATGTGTGCAAGCCCATTCAACGTGAAGCCTGAATGCAGCAAAAACACTTGTGTGCTTAGAATAAGGGACTATTTTTCACTCAAAAGTTTACATGTTAACAAACTGACGAATTATCGAATCCAAGTTTTTTTTCTGTTCAGGCTTCATACCCACAGGAGTGCTTGCATCAAGTAAACAGTGCTTTGCAAACCTTTAAAATGCTCCTTCTTTCATTTATTCTCTCCATCCCTTTCTTCATTTTTTTTAACTTGTCCAGTAATCAAATCCGTTCTTCTCCAAACTTACATTTCAAATCCGTCCGAGTCCTTTCTCTTCTTTCCCCCCCCTGATTGTCCGTGTTTCCTCTCCATGAAACACTACAGTCCACTTGAAACATTCATTTAATCTTTTTTTTTAATCCTGTACTGATTTTCTGGGTAGTTACTGACTGTTTTACATTGCTAAAGGCAAGTTTTCCCTGCATTGCTCTACTTCTTATTTCCTCTCTACAGCATCCATTCCGTGTGATCACTCTTCCAACATATTGATATAATAATAATATAATAATGATATAATATAATATTATAATAATATTGATTAGTCATTAGGTATCCAAGATACAATGTAATTTGTCATATTGTGTCATATTGTGATGCATATACCTTAACATCTTCACACACACAAATACAAGAGCATCAATTCCAAATGCATCAGAAGACAAGGCCACTGGTGCTATAAGTGAAATATATTCGTTCGCTCTGAGTGCATAGGTTTTTATAAAAGCCACAAATGGATCACAGTTTTAAATTTAGAATAACATTAGCACTTCTGGCTGCTGACATCGGTAGGTGATTAAATAATTTGATACCCAGGTTTGAAAGTGATTGTTTTGATTTCGTTAGTCTGTAGATGGTTCAACAGAAATGAGATATTTATTTCTAGCATTGTGTTCATGGGTTTGACTATTTAAGGTGAATGCTGTTAGGTTATCTTTTACATGTAATAGTACCCTGTATTGATAATATTGATATGTACAATTAATTTTAAAAGGGCATTACCATCATATTTATTAATGTCATTGATTTATTTATTTTTGCTCTCAACCAGAATAGAGAAAATAAAGTGTATACAAATAGATTTCTTTTGAAGTCTTCTAAGTATATAGATTAAATTTTAGATGGCAAGAAAATCTGTTTTTGGTAACAAGATTGCAATTTTTATTGTCCATTGAGTCACATAGGCATGTGTATTTGCTTATTATGCGTGTTTAAGCATCCATAAATGATGATCCAAACCATAGTCACATCCATTACACTCTCAACCGTGAATACAGTTACTAAATGAAAAGTGTTTTCAGATACTTGCCAAAATTTTAAGTGGTTCAAGATATTCTATTATTATCCACTCAGTGATTATTGACAGACTACAATGGTGTTTTTGTTAGTGACCCATGCCAGCCTCATATCAGCCAGCATTGTTTCAAAATATATGTGTGTCATACACGTTACATTATAGAAATTATTTCCTCCAGAATCAGGCATCTTTTTATCTGGCAAATTTTAAAGGTGATTGCGGTCTCTCTAGGTTTTAAAGTCAGATAAAAAAATATTTTTTTTACTTTATATATCCCTCTCTCTAGGGTATTCCCTAGGAGTCACATTTTTCTGAAGGGGTCTGTAGCTTTTGACAAACTAAAGGTACCTTCGACAGATGAAAGGTTAAGTACCACTGCCCCAGGTGATGTCAGGGTAAATTGTTGATTTTATCTGGCTCGATTTCCTCAGGATGAAAGTTAAAAATATTATTAGCAGCATACGAAGCTGTCTGTTCATTCTAATTTTGTAATCACTGCCCTTCTTTCCTTTTATTTACTAACTACCAGCATTTTTTCCCTTTGGTAAAAAAGTTTCAATCAATAAAAGCTGATCTGTTCAAAAAAATGAATGATGTTCTTGTCACAGAAACAATTAAAGAAAGTCAGATTAATGGGAAACTCTTATATTTTTACCCTTCCGCTTAATGTTGGTTGAATGAATATGAATTATTGCAATTAATATGATAAGTCATATTGGAAAGAAAAGCAAGTGTGGGAAAATATTAGACTGCAATCATTGGGAAGTATTGTAAGCAAACAGAGGTTTGCACTAAGTAGCATTTAACAAAATATTTGGTGATTGATACAAAATTAAGCTGGCTTAATTTCCCAGATTAATAAATGATTTTTTTTAAGGGAAAAAAATTGTAAAAACCCCCTGCCATACACCATCAGGTAGGTTATATATATCATCAGGTTAGTAGGGTATATATGTAGATGATCAGTATTGCCTGTTTATATGAATTACTGGACTCATTCTCTCCAAATCATAACAGGGTTTGTACTTGTAATAGACAGTGAATTTAGAGAGTAATTGTTAATGGTTCCATAATGCAACTGTTACCCTGCTGCAAATTGTCATTGTTGTGACAAAATTTTCCATTAATGTTCAATGGAACTGTTGAAATCAAACAATACTGCACTTATTGTTACATACCATGTGGAAAACATATTCACTCATTTTTAAAGGGTTGGGTTATTGTTTTTGGCAATTGTAAGTAACCTTTATTTACATCAGAATTATGAAAAGGAAGTTATACATGTATTTGTGTATTTTCATTAACTTAATGGTTTCGTTATACAACTTTCATTCATTTAGGAAGGACAAAGCATCTCATTACCAAATATTTATTTTTAAAAATAAATGCTTTAGATTGAATTGCTTTCAGTACCATTTAATTTTTTGCCTTCTACTGACATTTCATTATTTGAGTGTGATTAGTATACTAAGATAAATGACTAGTTGAAATAATCTGAGTACAAATTGGCCATCGGGATCTAGAAAAACTGTAACATTTGACTTCAGTTGATCCATTAAATATGTAGTTCCCTGATTTCTATGGAGAGAGTTGCTGTACACAGATTGACTTGCAAAATTGTGGTTTATACAAATATGGATTAGTAGTTTTTTTTTTGTTCTGTATAATGAATGAAAAAGATAAACTTATAGCATATGTTAACACTCCCATTTGCCCTATATGGTATTTCCAATATATATCTCAATTAATTAATGGATTAAGTAGTTCTGGTGTGTATGGATCATCAGTGTTATGTGTCTTTGTGAGTGCACTAAATCTGCATATCATCTACATCTGCATAATACCCTGCAAGCTGCCACAAGGGCGTGTGGCAGGGAATGAGCCACCACCAAACATTCACATGCACTCTCAATGCACATGATACAAGTAATGCATTACGCACAAAAAGAAGAAACTATCATGCAAAACCTAATACGAGA
>WURS02000018.1:1880566-1893780 GCA_011762765.2 Rhinocypha anisoptera
TGATGGCGATCATCGCCGAAACCGGTCGTGTTTTGTAATTTTTTATCTTTTGTGGAAATATAACAGTTATTTAAAAAGCCATCACTCTATCATGGATTTCCACCAAGTGACGGCCTCCACAGTGAACTTTGTTACTATTAGAGAATATTATTGAGTCATTTTAGAGGTCGTTGTTTTGGGACCCAGTTTGAAGAAGTCAATGGTTTCTCGAGTGAATGGATGGACACAGTTCATGGGATGCAGTGAAAGATAAAAAATGCATACATCATCTGTCTGTTCAAAGACTAGCTCTTTTCTACAGTGAGGATGTTTATCCTTTATTGGGGCACCACCACAACTTCCATTAGATTTTCTTCTCTCTTATGGAGCCGGAGCTCAGCCTAAAGGAAAAAATATCCTCTTGTGAACCCTCAGTTTTGGCCATGGCTTCTTTAAGCGAGGATGCTATTGCAGAGGAAGTGAACAGAGTTGATTTTTCAAATGATTCACGTAGTCCAAGTATTTCAAGTTCGGGAGAGTTCAGTAATGGTGACGAATCAAGTGAAAATGTATCGGGAAATGAAGGTACCTGATTGTGAGTGATATCCAAGCTGCGGTTCATTTTCAAGACAATTGGTGAGATAATTTGATATTTAAAAAGCCTTGTGATTTCAAGGAAGATGCAGGGTCTATTCATGATTTGGCTGTGGGGAACGATGGGTTTTCCTTTGTCAAATACATTTTAGGGGGAGGAGATTATATTTGAGCAATTGTTGAGAATACAAATAAGAATGTGCTGACCACCTCCAATGTTCTACAGGAAAGGTTGACAAGGAGTAGGCAGACATTACATATGATGGAATGGTGGGCTACAACGGTGTGCTTGTGTACATAGGTATATATATGATCTGCCAGAAAGCAGGGATTACTGGCATAGATAAGATATTGACTGCTCATTGAATCCATAATTGTATGACTTTCGGTAGATACATAAAAATTTCAAAATATTTCCATATAAGTTATATAACTCAGGAATGTTATGAACTCTTTCCACAAAAAATATAAACCAATTGACTTGTCTACATAAAACAGTACATCCAAGGAAAGCCAACAAATTGAGGATTTTAAGTTTGGGCCGTAGAAACTTGTCATGATCTTCATGGGAATGTTTACTTGGGAAAAGAATAAAATGTGAAATGTTTCTTTAGATGTAGGTGGTGATGAATTTACCAGAGGACTATTTTGGAAAGCATCATTATGTTTACTTTGATAGCTTTTTTCAAGTGTGGAACTAATGGACTTGCTACTTACGAAAAACACTTATGCATGCATTACTACAAGAGTTCCTTGAAGGGAATTGTCTGTAGAACTAAAAAGTCCAAAAAAAAACTTCAAAGTAGAAGTTTACAGAGCGGGAATGTCACTGCAATGGTTTGGCGTGATACTCAGGATATTTGTGTTCTTCAAACAAATTTTGATCCCTACGAGAATGTCATGGTCCCAAGAAAAACAGGGAAAGGGAATGAACAAATCATGGTGTCATGTCCTCTTTCATTTGCAACTTACACTAAGCACATGGGTGAAGTTGACAGAGGTGATCAGAATAGGTGCATAGGAAGAAAAACAAAATAATGATGGAAGGCTTTTTTTAAATACAGCCATAGTAAACAGTTTCATCCTCTACAAAGAAACTAATTCACCTCCAAGTACTAGGCTCAGCATAACACAGAAAAATTTCTGTGTAGCTCTCTATAAACAAGTAATAGAGAATTTCTCCTCCCACAAATTATTAGGATGCAAAAGAAGCCTTCCCATTGCTACTTTTTCATATACACAGCAACATGGCCTTGAAAAGGAGAGGAAAAAAGTGTATACCTACTGCAGCTCAAAGCAAAGAAGAACCTCAGCTGGAAGAAGCATTGAAACATCATGGAAGTGCCATAGTTGTGGTGTGCTTTTGCCAAGTAGGTTGTTTTCTCCAATACAATGTTCATTGGCTTCTCATTGCAACAGAAAATAGGTCTAAAACTGGAGCAAGTGACTATTTAAATTTTGTGCATGACAGAGGATGTCCTGCTTCTGGTTTCGGGTGGGTTATGAAGGAAAGGGTTAACAATAATAATAATCTTTGCAACTGGAAGATAATATGATTTCAGTTGTATTTTTTATGTTCATTTGCTGAAGTTTATCATATTTTTTTTAGCTCTACGAGTAATGACAACTCTTTCCCACATCTTGCGAAATTTGGTTACTCAGCAAAATGTGTGCCATCGACAACTCTCCATAGAACAAAGAAAGACCATTGAAAGAAGGTCATCTGAAAAAATTGAGAATTTAGAAACGACATTTGCCTCATTAGATGGTGAAAGTAGTGAAATTGAAGAGCAAATAGGATTCATCCAGCAATTCCTTCATCCCAGATTTCAGTAAGTAATTAATGAATTGAAACTAGATGACTATTAACCAACATAACTGCTATACTTTTACAGAACATAGCTTGTTTTACAAAGCACCCATTCAGAGAAAAGAAAAATTTAAGGTTAGTTATATCCAGTGCAAGCTTTTGAAGGGAATACACCCAGCAAATTGACTTTACTGGCCACAATGAGTTTGGTAATTGCCATTAAGTGATCTCCTTAATTTGATTTCCTAGAGACAAATCCCTTAACTTACTGGGTACTTCACCCCAGCTTCCATTTCCATGATGTAATTTTATTCAGAAATACTTCTAAAACGGGTGGTTGAGATTCGAAAGAATGACTCAACTCAGACACATATTTTAGTGAAAAGAGATTTAATTTTCATCAGTGACAAATCCTCTCTTTAGTCCTTTCTTTATTCGTCATTATTTTTTGCTCTATTTATGTTATTTTTCAACAACTCTGTGATAACTCTTAGCCACACTAAGATAACAACTCTATGACAACTCCTTTTACTGTTATATCTTTTCTTAATTTAAATTTATATAATTAATTTATAGCTTCAACACCTTCCCTTGTTGATTTAAATTAACACCTCTTTAAACCTAACTCCCTACTTTAACTTTTCCCTTGTCTCTTATTCTTTCCCTTGTCAATTAAATACCAGAGATATAAAAAATTAGAACTTTTAAGAACCTATTACATGTGCAATTTATGACAGTTCCAACTTATCACACAAAATCTTCAAACGATTCCTTGGTAATGGCTTCGTCATTATTTCCACAACTTGCTTCTCGGTTGAAACTTGTTGGATACCCCACTTGCCTTCTGCAAACTTCTCCTGAGAGAAGAAACATTTAATGGCAATGTGTTTCATCCTTTTATGAAATTCTGGATTCTCTGCCAGTTTTACTGATGCTGAATTGTCTACTTGCAAAATTGGTAGAAACTTCAATGGTCTAATTTGTTTGAACAACCATGTTAGCCAAATTATTTTTTTGTTGCTTCACTTGCAGTCACAATCTCAGCTTCTTTAGTTGAGGTAGCAATCATTGGTTGTTTCTGATTCAGCCAAGATATAGCCCCTCCAGCATGAGTAACAACTATGCCTGTAGTGATCTGCCTGTTTTGACACAGCCACCAAAATCTGCATCACTAAAACATTGTAAAATATCTTTGTTAGATTTTGAACTGTAGGTTATACCCAAATCAAACTCTCCAGCTACGAGTATGTAGCGAAATGCCCTCTTGACCCTCGCAACATCTTCTGATGTTGGATTTTCTAGCGACCTTGAAAGAAATACTAGTGTATGCCAAATCTGGTCTCGTTCCAATCATTAGGTACATCAATGCAACTGCTGCCTGATAGTAAGGAAATTTCTGCTCCTTCTCTTCTTTCCCTGAATCTGAAGTCATTGAACTCTTCAAAATTGTTGTGAATATCAGCTTGCATTCTGCGAAGTTGAATCTCTCCAACAGTTTCATCACCTGCACTTTCTGATTGATCTTAATACAATTTTCTTCTTGCTGGATCTGAAGTCCGAAGAAATATTCAGCCTTCTTTGATGTGATGTGATCTTGAATTCTTCTTTTAACTGCTTCAAGCCATAAGCTCCTCTTCAAACGATATACTCGTCCACTCTTATCGTCATACCCCTCTGGTTGACAAATGAATATCTCCTATTCTAATTCGCCATACAAGAATGCTGTCGAGACGTCGAATTGTGCTAACTCTATCTTTTTACTCGCAGCAATGCTGAGAATTGATCTTATATTCATCCTCCTGGCTACTGGACTGTAAGTTTGACTGTAGTCAACTCCTAGACATTGGCTGTAGCCTCTGACAACAAGTCTTGCCTTGCATTTGTCAATGGTTCCATCTGGATTCATCTTTAAATGAAACAGACACTTCCAAGGAATTGTTTTTGCTCCTATCGGCAAAGTCATTAAATCCCACGTCTGATTCTTATTGAGTGATGCCATTTCACTGTCTGTGGCCTGTCCATTGAATCCCATCAGTTCTGTTAAACACTTCTTCTACAGTTTCTGGATCAACAGTTTCGTTGAAAAATGCTTCTGCAACCATGATGCACTCACTGTACGTTATTGGCTTCTTCGGCTTCAAATGATTTCTCAATCGCCCATAATCAACTGTGACACTCTTTTCACTCTGGTTCTTGTCAGTTGAAGTCTCTTCTAAATCTTGTTCTTCCTCGCTGTCTTGGTCCTGTTTCCATTCTTGGACTAGTTCTTGAACTTGCTCCTGTTCGATTCCTTGATCATCTATCTTGATGTCTTGAAGTGGCAGCTTCACTCTCTCTGCACACTCAGTGAACTTCTCTTGAAACTTGACATCTCTTGAAAGGATAATGTTGTGCTCTTCAGGTAACTAGATTCTACCTCTCTTCTCCATCCTAACCAACAAGGTAGCCCTTTACAGCTTTTACATTCATCTTCTTCCTCCTTTGTATGGGAATGTGAGTAAAACAGGTTGATCCCATGATGCGAAGGTTTTTTATTCTTGGCTTCACTTTAATTTTTTAGCTCATATGGACTGTAACCTTAAACTGAAGATTTACCCGTCCTATTAAGTATATAAACTGAAGTACTTACAAGTTCAGCCCATATACCTGCTGTAAAGCATGCAAAATCATAGTTTTATTACCTCTTTTACATCTGATTTTTCCTTGATGATGTATCTGTAACAGTATTTAGTGTAGCTGCCCTTGAAGATGACTAAATATCGTCCTTTCTGAAATGAAAAATCAAATGGACCACAAACATCACCTGACATCAACTCCCCTGGTTCTGATGCTTTCTTTCTAATCTCAAATGGCAGTCGATGATCTTTGGTGTAGATGCACGGCTCGCATAGATCCATTTTCAATGACAGTTTGATGCCCAACTCTCTCTCAAGCATCTCCTTGGTGTGTCTCTTGTCCTGATGACCCCATCTCTCATGGTACAGCTGCAAGAGTGAACTATCAGCCATAGCTACATTTACTCCTTGCTCGGCCTCAGGAAGTATCACTGTGATGTCCATCTTGTGGAGTGTGCCTCCAATCGCACGACATCCAGAAATGACAGTTTGATCTTTGGCTTGGAACCAGCAATTCATAACTGTTGAGTAGAACTGGCTTTTTTCATTTTTCATGAGCTGCAAGAACAGATAATAAATTTCTTGACATATCTGGAACGTACCGAACGTCTTTTAATTCCAACTGCAGAATTTTGTCATTCACTTAAGACAAAATCTTAATGGTCCCTTTTTCAACTGCAACAAGCTTCTCTTTGCCGGCAGACTTGGCAGATCTTGGATTCCTGAATTCCTGAAATTCGGTAAAATAAGCAGAGAAATTGGTTACATGCTTCGTTGCTCCATTGTTGATCCACCAATCTGATGAATTCATCTCTGTTGCATATGCTTCACTGCATTCCAAATTCAGAGCACAAATGGTTTCAACTGCATTACTGTGTGCAGTCCTCTTCTTTGCTGGTTTTCCGTCTGCAATCCACTTTCTGCAATCTTTCACCTAATAGCCTCTTTTCTTAAAGTTTTAGCACCCCAATTGAGGAATTTTTCCTCTTCTGCTTATCCGGTTTGACTACGTAGATCACAATTCATCCATATGACAACAAATACTCATCAGGGAACAAAAGCAGAGATGAATAGCTTTGAAAATTAAGCTCTCGAAATGGCTGCATTATGTTAACATGCTCAGTCACTAAAACTTTCGTTAACCAAATGAAAATTCATTAACCAAGACCAAAAAACAGTGAAAAATATGATTGCTAGCCATACAATTCATTAGCTGGGGTAGTTATTAGCCAAGGTATCACTGAGTAACACGTAAGAATTGTGCAGAACTGTGTTTGTCCATATATGTAGAATTCAGGAATAAACACACCACCCATGCATACAGTCCATGCAAAAACTGTAGTCAATGTTTACATGTAATTTTCAAGAAAGTAGTTAAGGTAAGGAATACATATACTATCCAAGATATGTATATATTCATATGTGATGAACGGTAATCTACCGGTTAAGGTAGGTTTTTGATGAGAATTAGCTTAGGTTGGTCGCGTTACATCCAACTATAATCCCTCTTCATATCTGTGTACTTCCTACCCCCTATCATTCTGTCCAAAATCCCTATTCTCTTCCTACCCCTGTCCCGCCTACACAACATTCTACCCTCTATTAAAACCTTTAGCAACCCATTGCCTTTGAGTACCCCTTCCATCCACCTTTCCTGTCTTTTTTGGATCTCTTGCAGCAAACTCCTCTCCTCCCCTACCATTCTCAAAACTTCTTTGTTCATTTTCCTCTCTGTCCACTTCACCTGCTCCATCTGTCACCAAACCCACATCTTAAAAACCTCCAATCTATGCTCATCATCCTTCTTTATGGAACAGGTTTTGGATCCATATAGTGCTACGATTCATATTAGAGTTTTTACTAATCTTTTCTTCAAATCTTTATTTAGGGTCCCTCTCATTAACTTTTTCCTTTTCTGAAAGGCCTCTTTTGCTAATGCAATTCTTTGTCTAATATCCATGACGTTATGTCCATTTTCCTCTATAATGCTTCCCAAATAAGTGAACTTTTCTACCTGTTCTAATTTATTCCCTTCAAGTTTGATATTCAGCCTGGCCTTCCTACTTCTCGAAATCTCATTACTTTCGTTTTCTTAATGTTGATTTTCATCCCCAAACCTCTGACACTGGTCCTGTAAAGCATTCAACAATGTCTGCAGTCACTTAGCTGAATCACTAACTACAGCTTGGTCGTTGGCGAATCTGAATGACTTAACGAATTCCCCACCAACTTTTACTCCTGTCTCAACCGTCTCCCATGCCTTTTGTACCATCTACTCCGAGTACAGATTAAAAAAAGCAGGGGACAATGGACACCCCTGCCTTACTCCCCTACCTAACTGTGCCCATCCAGGCTCCCCGCCTGCCACCCTTACTTGCGGGGTCTGGGCCATATAAAGGTTTCGGATAAGGCGCCTATCCTTCCAATCCATTCATATTTTTTGCAAGACTTCCATTAGTTAGGCCACTCTACTTTATCGAATGCTTTTTCAAAGTCTACAAAACAGGCAAAAACTCCTGATTATATTCTATTTCTCGTTCTATCAGTGCCCTCATTACAGCTTTCATGAGAACCTCTTCCTCTTCTAAAACCGAACTGATCTTCGCCTAGGTATTTTTCAGCCCTGCTCTCCAGTCTTTTACTGATTATTCTTAGAACTATCTTCGCTGCATGCGGGATCAAACTAATTGTCCTATAGTCCTCATACTCAGCTGTTTTCTTTTTCTTTGTTATTTGAATTAATATCGACTTAAGGAAATCTTCCTGCAAAAATTCCCTCATCGTAAATTACTCTAATAGGCTCATAAAACTTCTTAATTCCTACTTTTCCTAAACCCTGGAGTGATTCTACTGGAATATTATCCACTCCCACTGTCTTATTCCTCTTCATGTCCCGCAGGGCCCTTCCGATCCTGCTATCTAATATTTCTGGGCCAAAGCTTCCTCTGCTTCCCATTCACTTTCTAAATCTAAGTTCAAGGGTCTATTCTCCTTATCATAGAGTTCCTCCACGTACTCCTTCCATTTTTTCAGAACATCGTCCTGTTCTATTACTGTCTAGCCTGACTTACCTTTTGTAGTAAGTACCTTGTATCCTGTTCTATTTCCCGTTAAGGCTTTTACTTTCCCGTATAATAAGCCCATTTCTCCCTGCTTCTCTAACTTCTCTATCCATGCACTCGCAATGTTCTTTACAGTATGAATGTATACACACACACACACACATATATATATATATATATTGTAATGGAAAGTCGAATTTTTAATGAGTAACGCATAAGTACGCGGTCGTCTCATCGATTCAATCGTTCTAAAGCGCGGGTCATGGTCGGTGAGTAGACGATTCACTGCATCGTGGTGTTACGATCGAGTGAATATTTCGACCGTCAACTAATCCCCTGTGAAGAGTATATAAACCCTAGCCCAATGCACACAAGTGCTCAGTTGTAGTAGTGGTGTTCAAAGACCACCCGAGACCGGAGGAGAGGCACATTTCATCAGTCATCGCTCGAGAGTACAAGCAGTCCTGACGGAAAGCACCATAGGGAACTCGTCGGATCTCCCGTGAAAAGGCGATCGCGCACCGTACCGAGAATCGGCACGCACCCGCAGTTCGATAATTGGAAGCGGAGGCAGAGGAGCGGATGTCGAATCCCGAGGCGGGACGAAAGGAGGAGGAATTAAGGCAGCTTATCGGCGGACGATGGAACCATGGCCTGACTCACCTGATTTCGGTGTGGAAGATAAGAAAAATCCCCCGGGCGTCAAGGCAATCAAAAAAGTGACGAGAGCCAGAGTCATCCCATCCAGCTGTGATTTAAGTGTAGCCCAAAAATCACCTTTGTCCATTGCCCCACAGTGACCCTCTAAACCCCCAGAAATTCCCCATTATCTCGTCAGATAAGCGTGTCAGAGCAGGTTAAACGACGCATAGACAGTTCCAGAATCAACTAAATCGATCTAAAATATTTAATGTTTGCTTTGAATATCCCGTCTGCATATCAAGAAATAGACATTATTAAATATTAAAAAGACGCGGATCTTGTAAGAAATCAATTACTCTCGTTGCCGATTACCATTAACAGTTTCATCACTGTTCGAATTTATTTGCTTTACTCATTCGTGTCATAGTTCAATCGTTCATTTTTTGTTTGTTAAATATTGAATATTTGCATGGCTTGCTCACGAGGGTTAGTCTATAGTATTTTGTTAGGATTAGTTTATTTTTCTTTATTGTAAATGTCATCATCTCTGTTCATCTGTGTCACCTGATTAGTCACCCCATCGTTCAGTAGATAGTAAGTTGATTTTTAACGTTTGCAGTTATGTCAATTGACCGCGCATGACCCTACCTTCTTCGAAGGAATTTGATTGAGATTGCGGTACAGAAAAGAACTCACGACCGAACTTCTCGGACATGAGCGGAAGGTGGTATGACCTTGGCCTTGTTCCCTTTGATTCTTCGACGCCCAGCCCCGAATCATTAGATTAACTTGATGAGAGTTCAGTAAACGGGGAATGTCGATCAAATTTAATAAAAGTAATCAAAGCTAGAAGGTCGAACACCGATTCCGTTAAATATCTAGCCTCCCAAAGTAAGGGGTCCGACATACTGATTGAGAAACTAATTAATTAAAATAATGATTAATATTAATTAAATAATTAAATGATGAAAATCTGTTACATTTTTGATGTCCAACGCAAGAGCCCACAACAGATTAATTGAGAAAACAATTAATGAAAATAACCATAAAAGTTAATTAACAAGTAATTAAATACTGATAAAAAAATCAGTTCCGTTACAATATTGGTCGCCCAGAATTATCCCCCCAGTACGAACGACAATTTTTATTGCCACACAATTAGTATCCCCTCACTACGAATGACAAAGATATTCAATAGCCAGATGTGAACAGTCACAGGCATATTTTCTTCCCGTTTTGACCCAACTATGTAGGGTATCGAACCCTTCCCTCAGCTCCTAGACAGTGGTTAACTTACCCTTTCTTGGAATTTGTCCAAGATCAACTTTTTGTTTGTCCAGTGTATCTTTTAAAATAGCCACCTCTACAAACTCCAGTAATATTATTTAAAAATTGATTTCCTATAATTTTTTTGAGTTCATACCATTTTAAAACGAAATTCTACCATTATTTTTAATGATATTCTTGCATCATGTGTTGAAATAATGTTAAGTAATCCTCTGGATATCTGTACATTTTTGTAGAGAGGTAGTTACACATATAATGCTCTACAATGTTCATCACTAAAACACTATTAGTAACAACTAGCAATAAAAGGATTTATTTCGGGTAGTTTATTTATTGCATAGTTTAAATGGTATCTCAATAATACTGAAAAATTCGGTAATCTGAGAGCCCTGTTGGTCCCATTTCTGTCGGACTATCAAGATTGTGCTGTACTTGATTTTTTAAAATGCCCCTTCGAGATCAATGATCCCTCGGAATTTCGTACAAACCTGAAAGGGTAAGAGGAAAGTCCACCTTGGGCCACAGGGTGATCCCAGGTTATATTTTTCTGACCTTATTCGATTGAACTCCAGTTATTCATGGTTAAACGGCCACGGAACCCAATAATTGCAAGTGTATTTGCTATAGACATTCTTTGAGCACATTTTGGACTCGTTTCATTATCATATGCCGAATAATGGCGACGATCATATGCTTCCATTTGTACCATTCCTGGGGGTGGGGAACTTACTTCTGTGAGAAGTGGAAGACTCTTTCTTGAGCCCGAAGTGAGTGTTGATTCGTTCCATCATTTGAGCTTGTTTCAGTAATGCCTGCCGTCCCTCGTCGTCGTTCTCAAATTCATTCGAAACAGGGTTGACCTGATGTGCCGAGGACATGGACCAGACGTTGTTGCTCCTCTGTTGCGCAGGCAGGGTCCACCCCACGTCGCGCATCCTCAACTCCTTTCTCACTGCACTGCCCGCCATTTCGTTTGGCAGTCCACTGCTCCCGGAAGGGTTCGTCTTGAGCTCGTCCGCGTGGATCGACTTGTATGCCCTGGCCTCGGCATTTTTACTATTTGCTTCATAGCCTGAAAAGTGAAGGCATGAGTAGTAATTTTAAAAAAATAATAATAACAACATCCATTTCACTGCTCTCAACATACAAACACATGACAATACCTTGTGATAAGAGTGAAATTAGGCACCCCTTGGAAGAAGAATTAAGTATTGCATAGGGGTTGCCATCACTTTGCACAGGAGGTCAATATGTATACAATAACAATCTCTTGGGCAAGTTCAGCAAAAATATGTGTTCTTTTAGCTTACAAAGCTTACAAAAATAGACAAATTAACCCAGCTCATTCAGGTATTATATATGAAAAAAGAAAGATACTATGATAATCTCTTGGGTAAGTACAGAAAAATGAAAAAATATGTGGTATTTTTAGCAAACAAAACTTACAAAAGCAGACAAAGAAACCGGGCCAATAGATATATTATATATAAAATAGAAAAGAAGAGAAGGAATAGAAATGATAAACATATAATCTAGGCTCATACAGACAATTACAAAATAGAAGAGCTAATGAACCAGTCATACAAAAATTGACAAATATATATCGGGGTCACATTACAGGGATTCATATAAAAATAAATGAATACAATAGTCCACCAGTAACTAGATCTCATACCTATACAATTGTTATTAAATAGCGGTCAATATTCTTGTGAGGGAATAGCCAATCTCTTAGTAGTCATTAAAAATGTACCCTCTTCCTGCTCACAAAGTAAATTTTTTGGAAGTTGTTTAAGGATTTTTGGTGCAATGTAGCCATATGAATGTTTGTACAGTTGTGATTTTGGTTTTGGTAGTGAAATATTTTGATCTTTTTCTTAATTTTGATTTAAAAATACATGACATATTACCAAGGTCTCTGCATTTGAAATTGAAGTGATTAGTAGTAGTATTTTTGTTTATAGGGTGCTTTTCATTTATTTATTTGTTTGTCCAAGAATTGGTGTTTTATGAAAGTATAGGATATACCATTGGAAGTATAATGCGCATGATACGGTCTATTATGTTAGATTTAATTGTTTTAGTATATGTATATACACTCCAACAATTAAGTCAGTTCTCCCAGGCCGAGGAAGGGAAAACCATCCCAGAGATATTTTCCCTATGTGAGTCTATTAAGTGTTTCTTTTTTATGCGTGTATGTATAAATGAGTACTTGTGTTCATATTTGCAGCTCGTCTGAGTTTTCCTGAAGTATATTTACATAGATATACATACTTTCAAGAAAATTGGCAAAGGGATAGAAACACATACGATTACTTTCACAAAAACTTTGAGGAAGATGAAAGCCGTTTCAAATAGAAAAAAATTAAACGCCTTCCATACTCCTCACCATTTCCGTGGTCTTATATTTATGTTTTTATCCCATGACCAATTTTATATAATTTTTATGTACTTTCACCTAACAGCGGAAACTATTTTAATAGTGTGTGTGTGTATGTATATATATACATGCACACATTAGTGCTTAAGTCGAAGATTGGTTTACTTCAATCCTCTATCCATTCCTATTTAGTGCTAATTATCTTACCACTTGTTAGTTTATAGACAATTTTAAGAATAATTCGTTTGTATCCGGAGTTTTACCCGGCAGATTTCCATTCATGGTGAGTTAAAGAGTTGATCAACAAAGAATTACTACAAGGAAGTAAGGCCTCCAATCAATATAGCTGCAAACAAAGTTATTAAGTTATATTGTAAATAATAAGATACTTTCTCATATTATTACTTTTGTAACCTATTTTAGAATTCGCTATTGCTGTAAAATGGTCGAGATAGGATATTAGGGTGTCTACTAGATTTTATATTGAGAATTTATATATTTTTCGAAAATATAAAAGATACATTCTTAAAATCAGTTTTATGGACCTCTACTCCCTCTTGCACGTATGTGCATGCATAAAGTAACAAATAGTTTCGTTTATCAAATTTATGTGCATGAAAAATTCTATTACTTCTATGAATCATCTAGTAACATCAAGCATCAACCTATAGGATAATTTTAATATTGGGTTACTTGAATGACTATTTATGTGAATTTTCACAGTAATTTAATTCCTTATAGCGTCTATTTCATTACCGAGGCGATATAATAATAATATTTTTATTTCACACACTTTGTAGTACATATTTATACAATTCACCTTGAAATGAGTGAAATTAGGC
>WURS02000018.1:1900919-1943182 GCA_011762765.2 Rhinocypha anisoptera
CGCGAGACTTTAAGCTCTTGAAAAATTTAGTTTTTCGTAACTTGATCCCTTTCCTCTCGTCGTTCTTTTATAACTTGTATGCGTGAGTTGTGAAATTATGTGTTGACTGTGTTAATATCAGTCATGAAAGGGTTAATTAACAAATTCAGATGAATAACCAGATAATGCAGACATTATAACAATATTCTATTTCTATAGGCTCAGGAAATCTTCATTTTTGGTTTAAGAAATTTTAAATTCGTACAAAACTTTTTTAAAAAAAATAGTGAACGTGCCTTTTTACAAAAGGCACATTCAAAAATTTTTCAATATTTCCATGACTACACACTGTGGCTTCCCAAAATGTCTGCTCATACATGGAACATGTACATAATGATTCCCATTTGACAATGATATGAGCATTTATACTGATGTAAAGAATCAGACAGACATTTGTGCTTTTGACCATCGCTTTACCAATTTCCGAGGGAGTACACAGCATTGCCAGCTAACATTAAAACAATGGTAAAGATACTTATAAATTTTTATCTTTCGACCACTCATGCGGGTAGTTAAATTCTCGGTGTCCAACCCATGGTGAGTATTTGATCCAGAATCGACGCATAATTTTGACTTTATTTTAACTGGAAGTTTGAACCTGTCAGAATCATTTCTTCTTCATTATCTTCACCCAATTTTTTGACTGTTTATTCAACAACTAGAAATTTATTTTTATCGATTCCGTGATGATCTAAGAAATGAGGACAACTTGAAAAGACGAGACTGAATGAGAACAAGAGACTTAAAAATGGTGTAGTACACTGAAACATGTTGGAATAAAAAGTTTTTTTTGTTCTCATTTTATATATTATGAATCGTTTCCACCACATCTCACCTTACTCTATAGTGTCAATTCTGTGATGATTAAATTTATTAATTATGGCATACCATAGCATATGGGCAGAAATCATCATGGCGAATAAATACAACATACCCACCGTGTCGGTGCCGTGTATATATGGCATACCCTGAGTGGTTGAAGATTTGTACATTATAGTCCGGTTGTTTGGCAGAGAACAAGTGAGTGAAATCATGTTCTGATACATAGCATATCAGGCAAAACATTCTTCTGAAGAAACGTGTATTGCTGCCCGGAAGCCACTCTGTGTCCATGTGGATGCTTAGTATAAAAACTCCCATTCGACCCACGCAAGAAATTTTGCCTGAACAGAGAGTATATATCCATCTCTACCCTGAGGTATCCTTTATGAATTGGCTTGGGGACATTGGTGCACATCTTAACCCGTTACCTGTTTTTGACGTAATATTACGCGACAAGGTAATGTGCCCGCCCTGTTTTTCACGTAATATTACGTTCAGGTTAGTCCTTCCATTACCCTGTGTTTTTGACGTATTGTTTCGTTCTCTATGCCTTGCCCGCTTTCTACTGCCATTTATCAGTTCTTATTCATACTATTACTCGTATTAGGAAAAAAAACTGATAATATTCCCCTCCTAAAGTAAACAGAAGAATGCCGTATTTATTTTTTCATCAGTTTCACCACCAGAATTGAATCAAGGGGCGATAGAAAAGCAAATAGAATTGAAACAGTTAAGGGGTTAATCAAGTCATGGTTTGTTTACAGTGGTACATTTTTGCTTTCATTGTGCAGTCGTCTGGGGAGCAAGGGGTGGTTGAATTGGAGATGCTCACGCTGGAGACCGCCAAGGATGGGATTTCACTGGTTGCCATTGACAGGGCAACAGGCAAGATAGCGGGAGCAGCTTTCAACAAAGTCCAGAGACCATGTGGACCTGGGGAAAAGGCATTCTTTGAGTCGTTCCGGGATGATCACTGCCAGAACTTATCGGCCATTGCACTGATTGACAGCATGATAGAGGTGAACTGGATACTTGTAGTTATTTGAATCTGATGCAAGTAAACATTTTTTTCTGTTAATATTCACAAGTAATCCCATTGCCAATAAAGGTAATTGCTGTTCATTGTTCCACCAGGAGATTTCTTGATTAGGTACCGTATCAATATACCGGACATGTTCTCAGAGATGAGGAAGTCTCTGGGACAGTATCTATTTCAAACTTTAAGCAGTCACAGATCACGTACAGACCATCTCACTCTTGAGAACTCAGACAGTAAAACCATCCAAATCAAAGTTCCGGATGGGAAAAACTGCACATCCTAATCTAATTATCCCTTGTTGTGTGTGTTGAAATTTGTTACTTCACAGATAGATTCTCAATTTGACGTGTTTGACCACTACAAAGTATCATCAGCCCTGGAAGTCATGTTTTTGGCCACCCATCCCGATTTCCGAAAGCGTGGTTTGGGGGCACTGCTGATGAGGGCATCCTTCGAGGCGGCTCGACGCAGGGGAGTGCCCTTGGTCACTGCTTTAATGACTTCACTGTACACGCAGCGTATTGCACGCTCGGTGGGCATGGAGGAATTGAACGAGACGCAGCACGAAGACCTGACCTTCCTTGGGGAGTCAATCTCGGCACTAACTGGGATACACAAATCAACTGTTATGGTCGCTAAGCGAATTGAGAGTTCTTGAGGTGTAAAATGTGGTAGTCTCGTCTCACCTGTTCCAACAATTGTAAATAAAGGTGAAAGATTAAATGGCATTAAAATTATGAAGATGAGTTATATATTATTCCTTTATCATTTATTACTCATATTTACCATTTATTCCTTCTGTTGGGCGACTCGCGAATTTACCATTCTTTTGGGTGGCTGTGGAGAATACGTACATGTTCGTATGACTGCCTCCGTCGTGCCATCTTTAGACCCTCTCCAACTTTTATGACCCAACCTTTCAAAGAAGGCCTCAAAGGGTCACACTTTTTTATTGCTCCGGAACAGGGAAACCATTCCCAGTGCCGTTTATGAAGGTCCAAGGCCCTCAGGCAAGTTTGCTGAATGCATTCCATACGCCGAGTTTTGGGAAATTATTTTCTGACCCACCCTCAACATTTTCCTCAGTTGCCTCCACATTTTGGTTATGAATCAAAGCATTTACATACTGTTTGGTAACAAATTAATCAGAAATTGTCAAGAAAAGTAAATATTGGAAAGCATATTCTGATATATTCCTCCATGAAATAGTTTAAAACCTTGGTGAATCATATCTCCAGTTCCCCACTTGAAGGGAAATGAGCAAAATGGAATATAAGGTCCCAGATTACAATGGTCCACTAGCTATTTAACCTTTACCAGCACCAGAAGGGAAGAATGCTGTGGCTATACTTTTCTCCTGCACACAGCTGTCACGAGAGGAGGAGGCTACCACAGCTGAAGGGTTAAGTGAATGAAGTTTTACTGAACAAGTGTCTCGATAAATTTAATTTATTCAGCATAACGTTTCAGAAATTGAAATAAGTTACTTTTGGAAATTTCTTGAAATAATAACATTAGATTTGAAAGTGTGATGGAAATCCAGCTTCTGCAGCAAAATATTTTTCCAAAAATGTTTAAACAAAAGGTAGCAGTGAGAGCTAAGGCACTACAAGGAGAATCAATTATCAACGTAACTGCAAAAAAGTCCAGCTTATCTTAAATAAGACGGTGTCAAGTTTTCATTTTTTTTAATCACAATAATCTAAATTAAAAAATTTAGTTTTACTTAGTATTAAGAGTGATACCAACGAACATCACTCCTGGATGACAACTATTGGCATTATTCACAATGAACATGTCAAGTAAATGTGAACTTTGTGGAGTCAAAGATATTTCTATGAATGATCAGAGTTGTACTAATAGGAAAGGAACCATAAGGTGGATGTTGATGGCATAGGTGGTAACAAGATACACTGATGGGCTACTAATCCCTAGTTGAAACAATAGAGATTGCAGTGTCACAGGGAAGCATTTGCAATTACTATATAGGTATATTTTAATAATTTATTTGCCTGACAGTGCTTTGAAAATAATATAGTACCTTATATACAGATGACACAAATTCATCTTTAAGTTGTAACAAGCTTAGCTAGGCTGATTATTAAAGCTTTTGTATAATTGGTTTAGCACATATAAACTCTCTTTAAACACATACAAAACTGACTATAGAACATTAAAAAAAGAGAATATGCCTCTATTAGTCTTGTGAATTAAAGGGCAATCTATTGAAAGAGTTTAAGAATGAAAGAGAAAGTTTAAACATCAAACTGGCAGATCCACATTGATGAACTATGTCTGAAACAGCCAAAAAGACACTAACCTATAAAGAAGGCATTTGTCTTACAATACATCTCTCAAAAGGAATACCTTTTGAGAGATATATTGCTAACATTACTGACTAAAAATACATGTACATGGCCTTTTCATTAATGAAAAAAAGTTTACCAGCTACCATGGTTATTGATAATTGCAATCATTGCTGTGATTATCTGTGATGGGGATGTTTTCCATTCCACTGATGTTCACTATAGTGACTAAAGAATATTATATATTTCTCATGACCCTACTGGAAGAATTGTATTCCATCAAAACTGATTATTTTTTTGACATATTCAAGTCAGTAAAAAGTTGCTGCATATATTGTCAGGGGTATATTCCTTGCGACAATCGCTTTGTTCTGGTGAAAGAACGCTTGGGACCATCTTGGCTCAAATGGCAATTTTTGTGGCTTCGGTCATTTTTCATGGATAATTTTCGAACAATCTGGCTGTTTTATTTTCTCCGGTTCTGGAATTTAATTTTGCCAAGTCCGTCCATCAAGCTTTCACATCTACACGTCTTTCAATGAATCTTTTCTGACACTTGAACAAACACTCACGAGTCATGAAGTGATTTCTGTAATGCTCATTTGAATATTTCCCTTTGGTGCTTTGATCAATGTCACTAAAAATTGCATATTCCCTAAAGTAAAGTTTTCCCCATCTTGGAATGCAGGGGAACCCAACGGAGATCATATTCATCAGCACGGATACGCATATACTTTGGCATAAGCGAAAATGTACATAAATACCACTAACCCTATAGATCCACTAAGCTCACCTCCTCACTGTAGAAGAATATTTTCCTTTAGTTTGGAAAGCAGAATGCTAGAGAGATCACTGTGAAAGTGCCAAAGAAAATCCCGCTTCTTCCGAGAATATCACTGGCCGTATTCGTCTTGACGCGGGCTTCAAAGGTGGATATCTAAACTTCACGCTCTTATCTTTCACTATTGACACACCTTTCCCTTCCAAAAGCTCCGAGAAATTTAGTTATCGAGGAGTTCAAAGATTACTGCTTTTCTACCATTATTAGATTTAAGTTTTCTGTTATTACTTGTTCTTTCTAAGCAAGGTAAACAAAGTTCCCTGAAAGAGTAATTGCGTTTCAACACTTTATCAAGGCGATGGTAAGGAAGTAAAAATCATGTTCACGAAATATTAGGTGTAAATTATAACACTTAGAGTTTGCTTTAACTAATTTTTTGGCGAATTTCAAGTCTGTGAGAGCCAAACCATGGAAAATGGATCCATTTACATATAAAATAACGGTTCAACGCATTTACGTAGCGGTAATTCTGTATTAGAAGAGTTTCGAATGAAGAGAGAGTTACACGAAGTGATATTGAATTCTCGACTCGCTTAGCAAGAAATAGCCAAATATGAGAGAGATCTCAATAACGGTTTCTCCCGTTTTAGTGACGAAGTCAAAATGGATCATTTAAAACAAATCTCTTGTGACGTTATTATAAGGGAATGATCGCTATAAAAGGCTGATTTTTTACGTCTGCAGAACGATGACTCGGCCATTAAATGCGTCGTGGTTGGAGACGGAACAGTTGGAAAAACATCCCTCCTTATATCCTACACACAGAACAGATTCCCGACGGATTACGTGCCCACGGTTAGTGGCGCAGCATCTGTTTTCTTTACCTGTATTGAAATTTTGACCACAAATGAATGGATGGTTTCCGTTTTAGATATTCGACAACTATACCGCAGATATCGTTATTGATGGAGAATCATACAAGATCGGACTTTTCGACACTGCAGGTCAGTGTTTACCGAACGTGGCAATACTTTCTTCAATTTGCACTAATTGGATTTTTACTGTGATGGCATGATCCCTTAGTCTATAGACTGTGCCCATATTATATTTAACAAGGTGAGGTACCCTGCCCCCTCCCATGCAACATGTGCTACCACAATTGCAACACATTATAACAGGAAAATATTTCTGTTACTCTATAACCTCATGACAGTAACCAAGTTTACATTACTGCTGAGCTTTTAATGCAAACATTTCATTTTAAATACCATGAATCTCATTGTGAAATAATGATAAAATATATAGGAACGTTTCCATTTACAACATGCACTGTGTTGGAAATCAACACACTTTCACTATCACAATTTCCATTTGCTATTGAGAAAGAAGTAACTGAGTTTCTTTGGTGACTTAATTTTTTTACCAGAAAGTGGACACTTTCAATATCTTTCTTTGGTTTTGCCAACTGAATATTAAGCAAAGCAATATCCTTCCTCAGTGAATATTTGGTGTTATTACAGGACAGGAGGAATATGACACCTTGAGGCCTTATAGCTACCCAGGAGCAGATGTTTTCCTTGTCTGCTTTGCCATTGATTATCCATTGTCATTGGATAGCATAAAAAACAAGGTATGGCTAACAAGAGATTTATCATTTATAAATTTAAAAATATTATAGCAAGACCTCAATGAAACGAGAGCTAGTACTTTAGCTGATCAAACAAATCAGTTATCAAAGAAAGGCTGCTATTGGTCCCAAAAATACGGGACTTTAATTAACTATTTAATTTTTATTTAATAAACTACCAGTCAACATCAAAAGAACTAACTCCTATGGTGAATTTAAAAATAAAGTCAGAGAATTCTTCAAAATTATTTTTTTCTGTAGATGACCACTTAAATGACTCTACTACCTGACCTAGAAAAATTTGTTATAATTTTATTTTTTTGACATGTCTTATATCCTAAACTGCATTTTGTAGTTTTGTGATCTTTGGACAAAATAAAATTATTATCTGCAGAGCATCTAAATTGGAGCTCCACACTCCAGCAGCTTTCAAGCATTTAGAAATTAAATTCCAATGGAGATTATTAGGTATAAAAAAAGATTTTTTACAAAAATACAAATAATAATTCGAGGCAAGAGACATAGTGGGGGAATAAAACATAGTAAGGAATGGGAAATGCCAACCCTATTGCTAAATATAAGTCAGGATAGGGATCAATAGAACCAGAAGAAATTCATGGGAGAGATAATTTTAAATGTAGGGGACTGTAAAGAGAAAGTTTAGGAAGGTCATATGAATTAAATGAGTGTTGTATGTACCATGAGTTTGAATATTCCTAAATACAGTGATACCTTGGCTAATGAAGGTAATTAATTCTGGAATCACATTTGCTAGCCGAAATCTTTGTAAGCATAAACGTGATTTCCTTAAGGTCTCTAAAGAAAGTCACTTAAATCATTCTGGACACTGCCCACAATTTAAAGATTGTTATTTATGAAAAACAGTAAAAAAACACTGTATAAAGGCAAATACTCACCAAAGGCTGAGATGGATAGCTTAAAAAATTCAGCTCCCAATGTGGCTGTGTTATGTTAGCATTGGAATCCATTAAAAAATGTGTTAGCCAGATCCAAATTCATTAGCAGAAACCGAAAAATATCTTGGTTAGCCAAGGTGTCAATGTATTGGCCATTGAGGAAGGAAAGTCGAGAATAGATTGGAGGATTTAGAGATCATGGCCCACATCCCGAGTGCTTACATTGTATTTTTGGATAAGTTGGTTTAATGTTGTGACAATAAGGGATAATTTATGTTATGTTCAATACCCATGTGATTATTATTTGCTGTGATAATAATGGGGAAAAGACGTTTTAATTTTTTACCTTTCAGATGTCATTGGCGATCTAATTGTGTACTTGATAAGCAACTTTTCTTAGCCGAGTCACATTAAGTTTTCCAAGGGCAAAAATATTCAGTACAGAAATGACAATATCTCTTTGTACGGGACTATCATTTTGCTTGGGTGGTTAACCCAGTTGACTAACCAGCCCTATGAAGTGATCAATGGAACGCAAGTTGATATGTTTCATAAAATTTAATGAACTAGTGTAATTTCATACTTATAAACATTCTGGTATTAAATCCTTCTACCGTTTACAAATCTGGCAATGAGATTACCAAGTTCACACTTCTCCTCATTCACTCAGCAAAACGAATGGCCTTCTTACTTGCCTTTTGTCCACAGTGGGTGCCTGAATTGAGGTCGCATTCCTCGGGGGTGCCAATAATACTCGTAGGGAACAAGATAGATCTCCGTGGTAAAGCTGTGAGAACCACTGGAAAGCAGATTGGTGAAAAGGTAGCCAAGGAGCTAAACCTGCATGCGTACTCTGAATGCTCGGCCTTAACACAGGTGAGAGTTTAATTTGTCACATGTGTGTGTGATCATTCAATGATGACATGAGTTCCCCCTGCCAATTAATATTTATTTGAATTAATTAAACACAAATATATATGCATGTGTGTGTATATAATTATGTATATACAAACACACAAAACTATAACACTTATAGAAGTATGGCAAAATATTTTTCTCCTCACAGACTGGAGTGAAGGCTGTTTTTGACCTTGCAATCACTGCTGCACTTCTGCACAGAGCCTCGCAGAAGAGACAGAAAAAATGCACCTTGCTTTAATTTATATGATAATGTAAAAATAGAAATGTAATTTAACTACAGACAATCATTAAGACTTTGTTTTAACATATCTCCTTCATTCACTTGCCTCTTTGAAATTTATGACTAAATAGGAGACCATAACTCGGTGGAATTCAACAATTAAACAAATAGAGGTAGTAACTTTGCTATATTTCCACAGAACAAAAAGATTAGACACTTAGTGTGTCTTATCTTTTTGTTCTGTGGAAATATATCAAAGTTACAACCTCTTATCTGTTTAATTATTCCTAAAATTCATCTCCTCTTTTGTCATGACTAGTCTTCCTATAATTTATTCTTTTCTATACCATCTTCCATTTCTCATCCTAAAAAATCTACATTTAGTATCTTTCCCAAGAAACCAAGTATCACATTAAAACTGTTTCTTTGGCGATTGTAAATGTCTTAACCTTGTATGTGAGCATTTTAGTCCAATACATCACTCAAATGTGGGAAAAGTCTCCTGCCTGTTCTAATATGTATGCACCTGGATTTTTTTGTTTCCAAATACATATGCCTATTAACTGAGGAATTCATTATATGTTCACTCTGTCTTGTGTATTTTCATCCCATTTCATTTAGTTATTCGGCAATTATATCACAATTAAAAAAAAGAACATTGTCCTGAAATAGTGAGAAAGACTAAAAATGATTTCTGACTTCGATGTTTGTAAACAGCTTAAGCACAAGCATAGAAAAAGAAATTTTGTGGATTAAAATAAGAAAAAAAAAAAGATATTTACAACTCTCCCTACATTAAACTGAAACATCCTTTGCTTTAACAGAGACTCCATCATTTTCTTAAATCAATTAAACCAATATGATCATAGCTCATGAAGGATGTAAAAATCACTTCTGATTCTGAGAAGCACAGCTGTTTCCGAAAATAAAGAGGCATTTTAGCTATTATATGTGGCAGTCAGTTGTTTTCCAGATTTGTTATATCCGAACAGCATTCTAGTCATTAACCAGTGGGTCAGTCAGCCATCTCCATTACAGAAAACTTTGATTAATAACAAGAGTAAAATGACCCATGGAGAAATAATATTTTAAAACTAATGTGTATGAGATTGAATACTATATATTATAATATATATATATAATATATACTATAAGCCTGCTATATATTATAGGATTGAAATTAATTTTCCAAAGAAATTGAGCTAATTTTTGTTTAAGACCTCACTTGAAATGAAAGACTACTAATCTCAGTATACAAAATTATTTTATCCTCTTTATAAATCTGAATAATATCATGAGAAGATTTAAAATCGGCTAGAATTTCCTTTGACACAAGTACAGTTTTTCCTTTTTACTCTGGTTCATCAATCTTGGAAAATTTGTCAAACATTAGATTAAACTGAAAATTCAACTCATCCAATGGGGATATACAAGCCATAGGGTGCTAACACCACTGCAGTAACTAATCCAAATTTTGATTTGATAACTCATATAACACGGATCTACAATTCTTTTTCCATAAATGGAGTATTTCCATAGTCAGGGTACACACCACATTGCCCTGTGCTGCCTGCTGTTTGCCAGGAAAATTATACTGCCTGATCTGGCTGGGGATGTCTGAAGGATGTCTTGAGATGCCTAGAACTCTATTCAACAGCTCTACCTGCCATGGCTACCACATTGCAGACAAAGAATTTTAAAAAGGCAAAAGGGGATAACATCAAAGAAAAATGAGAAAATACCAGTCACAGATAACATAATGGACTGAAGACTGTACTAAGCAAATTGTAACCTGTCCTGTAATTGTAACCAATAACTGTAAATTGTACATGGCAGTTTGTGAATTCATTGCTCAAATAAAAATGTTTTAAAAATATATTCTCTTTTTGCTTTATATTAAAGTACATTTTACGGCTTGAACATTGTGTATCTGGTTATGGTTTGCATGTTGCATGAAAACATCTATAAGAAAACGCCTATAGAACCTTCAAATAGAATAAAACATCTATTTTTATAATAATATTCAGTGTAGTTTCTGTGGTTGTTTTAACTGCAACATTACTTGAGAATGTCGAAGCTTGTTTAGTATTTGGTGATGGAAAAATGTATTTAATATATTTTGAGTGCTCTTTTTCTAGGTTTGTTTGTATGTCATAGCAACTGCAACTGTGTCACAAACAAAACTAAAAATGTAAACAAACAGTGTCAGTAAAATAAATCTCAAGAGGTTTTGCTTTTGCCCAGTAAAAGAGTTAGCAAAAGTAAAAATGTGAAAGTAAAGTATAAAAAAGTGAAGCAGTTGAAGATGGCTACAAAAAAATGTGGACATTTCCCATCTGGCATTCAAAAATAAAAATCCTCTTCACAGCCACGAAATTATTGGATATAACTGAAGAGACATTCTCTTGAAAGCTGTGGTCAAGGGGAAAACAAAATTGCACGATGGAAGACAGCTGATAATACTAAGGACTGTAGATTGGATACGAAGGACGGTAGTGAAGGTGCATCTGATGTTGTGTGGAAGTAAGGCTATGTATGACAAACTATTAAAAATCTATAAGAAAGAATCTGGTCAACAGAAATGATTGCTGTTGCAGGAATTTAATGCCTCCAAAGATGTACTACTAATATCAGTGAACTACAAAATGTGGTGGCTCTGCATGGCTATTGGGGTTTCCACCACGTTCAAAACAAAATGTGGTGTGTAACCTGAAGTCCCTGGGTGAAAAAAATAATGGAAACAATGAACATCTGCAAAATCATGACTGTGCTGCTTATCATTTCAAACATTTCAGCAGTGCTTGGGATCCCACCCAAGAAAATGAAAAAAACCCTGGAGAACCTCATTGCAAGGCTGAGTCTGGAGGAAGAAAAAGTAAAACTGGAAAACACCAATGTATTCCTTTAAAGGTGAAAGAAAATCGGAATGACAGTCAGGAATGATAATGAGGAAGGGCACGTAATACCTGTGTGTCCAAAAGGTACTGTGGCATGTTTAAAAAACATAATTCATGAAAAAGAAGAATTTTGTTATAAAAAATATCCTTGTAATATTTGTAAAAAAACATCATTAAGAGCAAGACTTTCTGTAGAGACAAATATAAAAGTAAGAATTATGCTATAAACAAAGATAAAAGTAAAAAAAATCTCAAACATGGTCAAATTTTCCTATGTGAGTAAAACTGTATATGATAATATCGATAACCCTGAGGTGAAAGATAAGAATTGTTTAGTGATGAATGTGAGTTTATTGAGGGCAGAGGAGCTAATAATCATATGGAAAATAGAAACAACCTTTTATCTGACATATAAGAATATTAATTATTGTTTTTAGATTAGAATATTGAAAAGTAAAATTTTTTTGGTGGTATATAGGGGCAGAGGAATAATGCTGAGCTGGAAAATTAGAAAAGGTTAGAAATGTCAGCTTATTAAATGGTTCAGAAGTTAAAACTTTCTTTAGAAAAAAGTCTGACACACAACTTCTAGAACACAAACAATATCAACCTATGATAAGTATACTACTGCCTAAGAAACACCATGTTAGCATACTATTCACCAATCAAATATGATGATGGTTCTAGTTAACAACTCTACCCAGATGAATATGCATTCCTAATAATTTTCTATGATTGCCTTTAACCTTGAAAATTTTTTATCACACACTCCAAATACCAAAATTGGAAAATATCTTAAAGAATTAGAAAAATCTAGTTCATATGTGCAAACTCCAAAGACTGGTATATGCACAGGTCTGGTACATAATCGCTTACCTGTAAACAGGCAGTCAACTACAATGATTATGTATTATGAGTATTATGTATGATTATTATGGAGTATTATTATGTAGTATGATTAATGGTTATGGGCTCAAACTTGTCTCCTTGTTATTATGTAATCCTTTATATTCTCTGAAGGAATGTTTTGCATACTTATGGGTTTGATGTTAAGATTTTGTTCTTTGTATATTCATTTTTATATAATGAGATCCATAACCCATATGCAGTTAAATGATTAATAAATCTTATCTTACGTTACCTTATACTATCATTATTATTAGGGTTGTCACGCTCCATAAAGAAATGAGGATTAAACATGAAAAAAAATGCAATTAACCTAAGCCCATTTGGTGATGGAAAAGAAAGCATCAATCGAAGTACTTTAGAATAAAATTAATAATGTTTTATTCTTTCAATTTTTTATTAGATACATATTTATTAATCATTTTCTCTTATGCTTCAATTTTTATCCTGAAATAAATTTACATTTAGCACAAGTACATGGAATATTTCTGTCAAGAGTAATACTAAAATAAGGTACTACCTACATTAGCGTGTATACTAATGGGAAACTGGATTTTGAATAAAAGAGGGAGTCCACAAAAGATTTATGGCCTGAGCAATGTGAGTTTTTAAAAGGATATTCAAATATGAGCTACTATTAATGGACTTAAAAAATGTCATGTTAAAATATGAGTGCTACTTCAAATGGTGGTAGGTTCTGAGTGAAGAGAAGATTATCAAGGTTCGTAACATGTATCGTAATTACCTTGTATCACGTTACCCTTTAATCCTAACTATTACTCATCCTTATCCATTGCCATGCTTTTCTTAATTACTCGAAAAAACTCCAACTTCCATCGTGACATCCAATGCACTATTAATACGCTATGTGATGGGTTCTTTCTTCATTGTCACCAGACTTGGTACCTGTTATAAAAATTTTTTTTAATGAACATGAAAAAGTTAAAACCAAATATCAAAAACCTTCAATGTAAACCAATGCTCACCAATTGGTTGAAGTGATCCGCAACAACAATATCAGGTTGGACAACTTTTTAATATATCACGGCCTCAAAATATTTCATCATCCACATTTTCCTGAAAAGTAAAACCATAGCAGCAGTTTCAGCAATGTGATAAGTGACCCTATATTAGTCTGCCCTGAACAAGATACAGCGTGTTCATCGACCAAGATGTGATTGACCCCTCTGAAATTATATACATTGCAAGGGCAGACAGACACAAGATGGACATGCAAAAGCAGCAAGTGACTTGATTAACTCAATCATCGCTCACAGATACAAAATAAACTTCTCTCGTCACCGAATTACACTGGTGCAGGTTAATGAGGACCGTTTATTGAGTCGTCAAGTAGGTGAGTTAATTTGGTCCGTTGGTCTCATCTTAAAACGATGTCGTGTAATCAGAATGTTAATCAAGTTAATCGTCCATTCCCAGGGAAATGTGGTTGTCTGGTTAGGGAGAGCAGGTGGAGGGAGAAGAGGTGTTCTCATGTGCTATCCGACATTTTCCCATTACACAATTAGTGGCTTCAAGTCTTTCCCTTGTGGTTTAGGATATGCAAATTAATTAAGGAGTAACACTTGTGCACAAGAGTGAAACATGAAAATATTTCACCGGAAAGTAATTTCTTTAATGATATCAGTCAAATACTTTTAGTTCAGTGTGCAACAATGAAGTGCACCAAGCACATCACTTATCATTTCATTGATAATGGAAATTTCAGAGAGTATTGAATCAAGAGTTGGAAGGTGACACATATTTTGAGACAGTACATATATACACTTAACTTATCCTTCATATATCTCCTAAAATTGAATGAAACATAAACCCTCTTAAACTAAATAGCATGCTTTAAACCTCAGATAGCATTCTGAATAGATTTCCAAATTGTTTTTCCAAGCAGCACTTTCTTTTTAGCATTGTGTGAGTTTATGATTGAACATTTAGCTCAAAGTAAATCAGCATTATTGCCTTTTTCATGCACATGTCAAAAAAATGACAAATAATTTCTTGCTCATGTGTCAAAATGCATTATCCCACACAGTTTCAAAAAATGACGGGGACGATGACCAATATTTATTATTAATAAACTATTATTGATCATCACAGTCAAAAATTTATTCCCATATCGGACAAAATTATATGAGGGTGAGTCAGAAGGTAGTAAAATTGTTCTCTGATTCAGTTTCAAACTTACTATTGCGTAGTTGAAACACACTCTTGGAGACTCTTCTGAAATTCAATTTCCTGATTTCCTTTCATTCCTATCCTACGTGCCTTTCTTCTTCGTGTGAGGAGATTGGTGCTGATCAAACTTGAAAGAAAATCTAACAACAACAAATGCACGTAAAAGAATGCTGACAGAGAGCATGGCAAAAATTGTTTCTTTGTGTTTGCAACAAGTGAATGAGTCTGGAGCAAAAATTTTTAGTGACAAGCATGACCAGTGCAGCTTGCTCCATCCAGCTGTAATCTGTGACAATGCCCGACGTTATTAATGTTGCTGGTCAGCTGACATCACAGTGCCCACAGCTTCTAGCAGAGCAGCACATCAAGAGAGTATGAGCTTGAATGCACAATTCAACACTGCCATAGTGAAAATAGTGTTTAAAAAAATGTCACTAATCAATAAGCATTATTAATTGACTCACTCTCATAATTAAATTCATTGCTATGAACTTCAAAACTACAACTCTTTCAGCTTTATTATGTTGTGTAAGTACACATCAAAATATCCAATTTTATGCAACCATTTCCTCAGCCTATCCTACCGTGTTTAAGCAAACCATATAAACTTGAAAACCTTATACATATGTCTACAAAATAAAGAGAGCAAGACCAGTTTCAATAATCGTCATCGTCGAACCTGATGAAGACGATTATCACTAAAACGGATCGTGCTCCTTATTTTGTGGAAATGTACAGTTTTCAGTTCTGTATTGTTTATGGAATTTCACCAAATTAGTCTCCCCAGTGAATTATATAACAAAGTTTACACAAAACTATAGAAAATGTTACGTTTGAGCACAACTGTATTCATAAAAAAATGTGATTAACTTTATTAATGCCAAAGACCCTTTATTTCCAGCTTCCTGTACTTAATTTCATGGGTGGATGACATAATTTATTCATGCAATGTTAGTTTTAAAAATATAAAAGTCTAAAAAGAAAAAGCTGAGGAAAATTTTATTACAGTTACTCATCTGAATGAAGCAAGTGTTACCCATTGTTGTACTTGGCAATTGCAGGGTAATTATTAAAGAAGAAGACCATTCTGACAGAATGTAGAAATTTATCAGTTATAAAAGCCTTTTAAAAAATACCACCTTTCAAGGTACAAAGTAAAATTCAAATCTTAGGGGTTGTCCTGATTCAAAACCATCAGAAGAAAACGAAAAGAATTTGTAGGAGAATGAATTTTGAGTCCCAGTGTTCTGCCAGACAAATCACAAATTGTTTCAAAGTTCTTTATCCAGTCATTCCAATTTTTGGGTTCAATTAAAATTACAGTACTTAATAGTTATGCCGTGAATCAGTAACAAGAATGACTTAGTCTCTTCATTTGCAACAATGTAGGCCAAAATCTAAGAAATAAATTACAAAATTAGTAATTTCCACTTTAAAAAACTTCTTCTTTATTTCGACATGTTTCGGTGCACTATACCATTATCAAGAGCCAATGTAGGCCAATACTGTTCATTAACATTTGGGAATACGTGACACTATGTTAACTGTATTTAATTTTGTATTACCACAATGACTTGATTATAGCATTTCATAATTTTTAACTCCTCAGTCTGTACCTTTGAAAGCCACAGTTGCACTACATAAGAGTACTTGTAACTTCAAAATCATAAGCGAGCATCAAGCATCCTTGCATACGTTTCATTAAATTCATGATATTTATAGTTAATACTTTGTAAAGTATTTGGATGCTGTTATATTGATATACTTGAGGTGTCTTGAAGATTAAATATGGATCAAGGCTAAATTCTAGCAACTTCACAATACATGTCTAGCAAGAGTTCTTTCACATGCATTTATTTACTTTCCAGTCCCAGTAGCCTTTGAGCCAGTGTTTTCGTATTTAGTCCCTAAAAAATAAATTTATATGAATCCCATGATGGATAGAGAAATGAAAGTTGATCATGTTGAGAAAAATTCCTTTCTAATCCCAAAAGAATCAGATGCATTTATGATATGAACTTTAAAATATTCATGAATATTTTTAACATTCAGTGCAATTCAAAGAATAGAGAAATCTTAACGGGCTTTACCTTTTTATAAGTTTCTATTCAAAATACTTGAGAAGTGGACTATATTAGGACCAATACGGTAATTCTATGAATGAATCCAAGCATGCAAGAGGAAAATAGAAAAGTGTCATCTCAGAAATATAACTGACCATTCTGCTACATATGGCAGGACATAAACGATCAATATGTCGTCATAGACATGCAGTATGTTGCACAGATTTATGTTTAATGAGGAAAAAATGTAATATTGGACTTTTTTTGGGGAAAGATTGTGAATGTAAACTAATGTGTCACCCATATGTGTAAAAAAGACAAAGACTTTAAACTAAAGTACACCCTTTTATGTACTTGAATTGATTGAGATCTCAAATGACAAAAAATTAATATGGAAAGGGATATGCAACTCAAATTCAAGGAACGGAAACTGATATCCATTTCCGCAGTGCAATTCCTTCGGCTTTGAAATGAAAAAATCTGTAAACCGCCACCACCTCATAAGACATGCATGCCTAAGACCCAAATTTTGCCAACTCCCAAACATATCAAAATCACATTGATTCAAGAGCCTTGGGGCAATACATACCAGCATGCCACAAAAGAAGTCTGCAACTCATCATAAAATCTGCCAATGCCACAATTTTTTTTTTAATGACCAGCCAATTTCATATGGCAAGTGTGGTATAAAACCAATTTCCACTATGAAACAAAACTCTTCAAGAGAGTTTCTTTTTTTTTGGCGATCTTTAACGTTCAAATAAAAGAGAAGAATTCCTTGATTGTGGTCTCCAGTTACACTGTCCCAAGCCCTTTTAGTTATAAGCTTCAGTCTTACCTGGTCATTGGATGAAGTCGGTCAGTTTTTGTGTCGAAATGGGAATTGACAATGTCACATATGATACGATGCATGTAACATCAAATTACAAACACGGATGGTTTCACATAGAACTGTCATATGTATTGAAAACTACAAAACAATACAGTATTTAACATGAATTATTATTTCTGCCAAATAATACTTTATAATAAAGCAACACCAAAAAAAACCACAACATAAATATGTGAATATGCCAACTTTAAAAAGAAATAGTAACAATACTTTTAAAAATCACAACAAGTTAATAATCACTCAAGTGAATCTGGGTTCTAATTCCATGACTACAAACAACCATTTGATGGGTAACAACTTTTTTAGAGTCTATTAATTTTTAAGTCCTAAAAACCTCAGAATGCAATAAATAGTCGAATAGTCAACAGCATACTGAAGGGGTCAGAAGTGACACATAAATAAAAGTCACGAATGAACAATCAAACAAAGTCACAGCATCATTCATGGTGCACTCAGTGAGTTAAAAAAAAAAGTCCATCAGTCCACACAAAGACATCCGTTTGTTCCAAAGCCATTTTGTTTTTTTTTTTCACTCATGCCATTGTGAATAAGTCGTCTCGCATGTCCATAATCTCAAAGGGAGTTGTCGTACAGGGTGTCACTGTTGTCATCATGAATCTTCATTCAGTCAGCCCCTCAACATTATGCTGCTGGGTAAAAAACACACCACAGTCAATGGAAGGCACCTGACTTGGCACTTCAAATGCGAACCAGGGCAAGGCCCCCAAAAACCACACTCAATCATTACATAAGCGTCACAAGGCTCAACTTGCATCATATTCTCCGTTTATTTATTCTACACAATTTCCATCCAAACGAGATAAAGCTAAGTCCTTAAAGTTTATTTGTAGCAATTGGTCGGTGCATGTGCAAAAATAAAGGAGCTTTTACTACGACCTGTGACTTGTTCAACCAATTTACGTGTGTTTTTCTGTCTTTAAGGTTGGACGAGCAATCTCTAAAGTATTTCCATCCCAATGCAATAATGCCCAGGAATCTTTTTCTCAAATTGTGGAATCTCATGATGAATAATGACTCGATAGGGATAAGGATGCAGAATAATGATTGAACTGAGTGAATAAAATAATATTAGGATTTATTCCGTACAGTAAATTATTCAAAACCATTACTGTTGAAATTACTATAAAAACAATCAAGTGACTCGATGGCAAATTTTAACATTCACTGTAGAGTTGAATTGACTACGTAGATCACTATAGTACGGTAAGCAAAATTTAATATTTAACGTAGAGATGTCCATAGCAGAAATAACTTCTAATTCAGCAGATAGAATTTCTAATAATTATCAATAAGACAAATTTCAAACTATGAAACTCATCATCATTCTTTTTGGCCTATAAAACTGGAAATCAGAATGACACAGCAATCAGGTGATTTAACACGCCGTCACAAGAAAAATATTAACATCGACTTAAGTGCCTTGATTTATGTCCACATTAACTATGTACTTATATAGAAGCGACTTTATTCTAAATTCAGTATCGGTCGAAGAAAATACTTAATTGAATATGAATAGTGTGTGACCATAGGCAATCATGTTTGCAAGAAGCTCATGCCATCAATTACCTTAGTTTGCAATAACACTGAGTAAACTAAACGAAAGAAAGAACAATATTGAGAGTGGAAAGGCTGGAGCAGTTATTTTCCATTCTCAGGTACACTATGTACATTGATGTGTGCACACAAGGAGAGAAATTATCCTCAACAGTACATGTTGTCTTTTGTATGAGAATCAAAGGTGAGGATCCCCTACTGCAAGAAACACAAGTGTGTGATGACGTGGAGGATATATACGGGAGACATGTCTCGACCCAGTGGCACAATAAAATCATCTCTTGCAATGCGGAAGAAGAACTGATCAGAGGACATTATATTTTTTTCAATGCATTCAAATGTTAAATGTAATCCGAAGTTTACCCCTTGTACTACCATATTGGCACAAATCCAAAACGATGTTTATTCATCTCGCGAAGTAATGAAGAGAAGGAGGGTTTGTCTAACTGATGTATGCGAAATCATTGAATTCAATTCGATTGCATTATCTAGATATTTAGATTTACCAGTGTATATAGTGAAAAGATCTTTTGAGTGAAAAGTTTCAACAATATTTTATAGACTCGGAACTTGTTTGTCTGTCTATGGTTACAATGACCATAAATTGGGTTTTAAAAGGCATCGATGCCATGGTGTATTCTGGAACAATGTTGACACATAAGATTCAGAGAGGCATTACAGACGGGAAACAAAGAGAGAAATGTGGAGTGTCTCACAATCGATTTCATCTCATATTTGGGAAAATACAGTATGTTTGGGAAATGATCCACAAATCTAGAAGGGTCAGTCAAAGCGTACCCCTTATATGATCATATAAGCTTTAAATGGTATTTTGGTCTACTATGGCTTTGTATTATTGTGTGTTCAAGCATAAAGTATCTTGTTGTGCAGGTTTGCCAATTGCTTTGCTCTGTGATGAGAGTTGACCAGGAAAAAACCATAAGAGTTTTAATGTGTACAGTGAGCCTCCTGGCTGCACAGTAGAGAGAAAGCTTTTCCATCATTGAAACCACGTAACTTTTCCACAGTGACACATGATTGGTTTCAACGTAAATTTCATGCTACACACCGAACCATTATACACTTATTGCTGCACACTGTAATCGCAAATTAAAAATTTAAGGACCACAGAATTACATATACAAACAGGAAAATCACAAATTTACTTCTAAAAATACCACAGAACTTTAGAAAACATTGTGACAGCAAAGTCTTACTCAAATTCACGATGACAATAATACACAATCGAATAAAAACATTTTAAAAAACCACAAAAATTTAAATTCAATTTAAATACTCATGTGAAGGTCCTGTTATTGGATTAGGATTAAGTTATTCCCTGAAAAGATTACTCACTTGGAATTCTACTCCTACGGAACTCTTAATATAGATAAATAAACAAAGAGGTGTAACCATGACAGAAACGTCATCTTGCCTTAAGTCACGTGACCAATGACTGCACAATGCACAGAAACCGAAACTCACTCTACCTATTATTATAACTCTATGAACAAAACATGGCAGCACTCCCAGAGATATGCTCCAAGGTGAAAAACCTATCGATAAACATGAAATACGACTGCTGAATTAATGCCACAAAAGTTTTGTATGAGTGGCACAGAAAAAAAAAATATATTGTGACAAGGGCGACAAGTGTAGATTGCGTCAGTTGACAAACTTCGACTAAGCCTGACATTGGATCTGTCATTTGCCTGGAATAACAGCGCTTGTAAATACTAGCTGCACACACCTGCACATAAAGATACCGTACACTTGAACACACAATACTAAACCACCACAACATGCTTTAAAATTCATATGATCATTTAGGATTACACTTTTTGACTCTCCTTTGGATTGGAGAGAGTCATTCAATCAATTATACTACACGATAAGTTGAAACAAGGTACGGGATCCCATGATCAATAATGGCAAAAAGATAAAGAGTAATTATATTACTACTTTATGCAGATGGATTAATGGTTGAAAATATCAGTTCATTCAAATTGTTATTAAAAGGTCAATTCATTAATGTTATTCAAAGTCAGCTGTCACTGTCACAACTTCTCAAGCCTGCAGACATATGAGGAGCCAAAAATATGCTTGCAAAGAATGAACGCTTTGAATTTATGCAATTTGTTGATGGTGAATTAAGCAAGGCAGAGTGGTTCAACAAAAAAAAAAACAGAAGGGATGACAATGCGTGCACAGACACACACACACATTGTGCACAAGAAGGGTAACACATAAAGTGCAAAGAAGGCCACGAATAGCACATTTGGTTTCATAAATATTGAAATTTTGGTTTCGACAAACCATGAGAGTTAAGACTTGTAAATAAGAGGGTTCCTTCAGCTTTTGTATTTTTGATCAACACCAAAGCTTCGTTTCTTTGGTAAAATCAAAATGCACACTTCTTCCGTGATATATGTATTAGAACATCCTTATGGCTAGCCAATCATTTCACAAAAATCAAGGTTTATATATTGGAAACTTGTCTGTAATTTTTAAGGATGTATTTTAGGCCAACTTCACCTTTTAACATAGCCAATTATGTATTAATTCTGTAGACCGACTGAAAAATTGTTTCAGGCTTTATCGGCCATCTTAGTTTTGTGAAAAATGAACGTACACTTCTACGTAGGTAAACAATCCCCCTCCAAAATTAGTGACAACACATGTGATTACTCTTGTTCAAGTTTTCACAAGGATGAGAATTTAATGACGTCTACTGCTTTCCTATTGCATTTAAGACTGTACACTTACCACTTGGAAGTGTTCATTCATCATCCACACAGACTTTTATTCTTTTCCTGGAGGAGTCTGCCTTCTCGTTTGGCTCCGCGGGCATAACTTTCATGCGAGAGCCACATATCTCCTGGCCGTGCAGGGTCTGCAAATTCAAAGCACAGAGTGAGAAACCTAGTCGTGTTTCGCATGATGCATCGATTGTTTACGAAAAAAACTGAAAATCCATGATGCTACTGGCAATTATGGACTTGAGGATTTTACAAGAGAAGTCAGTGTTAACGCTCTGAAACCGCTTTTGAAGATCTAGGTTATGTACATTCTTCAGACGTGTGGGACCCATGATTCGATCAAAGACCCATGACCTACATAACTTTGCATTAGCTGGAGAGCAATACCTGACTACTTATTTTTAAAAGGTACTTTAGAAAATGCCAATCGAATGAAATCTGAATGTGACAAAATTGAATGCCAACTGAATTCTTTCTAAAATTGGTGAGTTTTCAACAAATCACACGTCGCTTGTTTGATGTGTAATGAAGTGGTTAATAATTGAAAGCTTTGGGTTTAATTTTCAAAATGCCAGTTTGGAACAACCTTTTTAGTTTACTTTTATAATAATTTTAATATGACATGGTCAATCTCATTATTCTCTTGTGCTTATTATTTTTATGAATACTTTATTTATGCATTCCAATTTATACCTCTGATGAATCCTATACCTACATTTATACATAGTATGTAAGAATGGTCTTCGGAGAATAAATTATATAATATAATATATCTAATGACTACATGGCCAATATTGCTCCCCTTAGTGATTCAACAATTGGATTTTTACCCTGCTGTTTCCTAGAGAGATGGGAAGGGAAGTAAATATAGGACCACACTAAAAAAAGATGCAAAATACATGGCTGAGGGTAAAGATGAATAGAGGAAAAGTTCATGACTGTGATAGTTAGCGCGGAAAAAATGATGATAAGGAATCAACTCTATGCTGGACACTATGTACACTGAGTAATATGTACACATTGACAATTTGATAGTATCAATGCCAGCCAGTCTTATATTATAAAGAATATACATACCAGGTGTTACAATGTATTGCAGTGAAACTTTTCATTTATGGCCGAGAGGAAAATTACATAACTTTTGAGTAGATGAGGCTCGTTTAAGTCAAGGAGAAGGAATATCATCCAACGTGAGACAATGGTGTTTCTGGGACGTAATGAAACGGGAGAGAGCCACTCACAGCAATAGCATTTTCTGCTGATTCCTTGGAGGCATACTTGGCATAGCCACAGCTTTTCCATGACAGTATATAGACGTCAATGAGGCTTCCAAAACGACCAAAAACATCCTTCAGTGCGTACATGGGTGGTGGAGTGGGCTGACAGACAATAAATAACCTGAAATTGAAAAAAAGTTTTCATCATAACTATCCTGCACTGGGGAAAATTATGAATTTTACATTTATGTCCAATACATTGAGGACAAGTCAGCATGAAATACAAATGTCTACAAAGAGACGGCATAGGGTGTATGAAAAATGTGCATCGGGTGATGGCTGAATATGAAACCTTAAATCATATTAAACCTTTGCGTGGGACAAGTCATTTTTTTATGACAAACCACAGGCTCCCCTCAAATATCACATATCAAAGGAAGATGTAACCCTAGATTCTAGGTGTAACCCTTTGGCTCTCGACTCTAGGTACCCCAGAGTCCCTAGAATCGAGAGCCAAAGGAATAAATAATATTCCTTGTGATGCTCTCTGAAAGCATTATTTGGGACACTCCACTTTAAACTTTAAGAGCCGAAATATTATGCACAACAGTAAAACAAGGATCATGGGAATCCTGGGGCAATCGAGAATCACTTCTACTCACCGAAGGGCCACTTCAGAGTCAATGGGTGCGAGGGGCTGGGGTGGGGGGAGTTTTGCTGAGCAGTAGGCCGGGTCGTAAGTCTCGCCCGTGCCCTTCTGCTGCAAGCCGTGCACGTCGCCTGCCAAGAGAGAGGTCGTGTTATTTCACTGGGGGACTTGGAAATGAAAAACAGACAAGAGGGCAACTCTCATGGGGCTCTCAGGTTTGGAGTTTCATTTTGGATTTGGTACACTTATGAACACTTGCAATAAAATTTGATACGGCACCTCTTTCAAAATAAAATGATCCTGCATTCAAAATACATACAAACTGTGTACATTTAAAAGTTAATTTCTGTCATAATGACACAAATTACACGATTCAACTGCATAGGAAGTTCGGTTGTCACTTGAAACATATTAATGGTACTAAACAATTCATTTCAATATCACAAAATAGTGAATAATTAAAATACCACATTATAAAGTGAATCCTGTGAGATAAGGGTACCATGAAATGACAGCAAATCACATGAGACAATAACCTACAGTAGCCATGTACCTTTGAAGTTAATCCATTTCCTGAGGTACTAATATGAATTCAGGTTCTACTTGGTGAAACTTCATGATTGTTAGGAAAAGAAATGGTGGATTTCATAGAAATTTAACCTGAAATTGTAGAATATTAGATAAAACTGGTCGTTTATAGAAATAAACTTCTGTGGGAACCACAGCATTTCTTCTCCTAACTAGAATTGCCTAGTTTCAGGTGTGATGTACTGGAATTTAAAGATATTAACAGCAAAGAGATGGCACTTTTCCACTGTTTACGGAATGAAAGTGTCATCTCTTTGTCATTAAACCCTTAACTGTTTCAATTCTATTTGCTTTTCTATCGCCCCTTGATTCAATTCTGGTGGTGAAACTGATGAAAAAGTAAATACGGCATTCTTCTCTTCACTTTGGGAGGGAAATAGTATCGGTTTTTTTCCTAATATTACTACTAGTATCAATAAGAACCGATAGATGACAGTAGCAAGCGGGCACGGCTTAGAGAATGAAACAATACGTCAAAAACACTGGGTAACGGAAAGACTAACCTGAACGTAATATTACGTCAAAAACAGGCCACCCGCATTACCTCGTCACGTAATGTTACGTCAAAAACAGGTAACGGGTTAACACTGTGAATCTTAACCAGAGCTACAATAAAATATCATTCAAGACTTGGGCAGCAAATCACGACTTTGCCAAAGTGTCACAAAATGAAGTAGGCTTAGACTACGCACTAGCTACTAATCTTTTAGAAATACAGTAGAAAATGTTTGGTACGTTTTTCAAGGGACCAAAAAAAATGTACATACTAAACAGGAAAGTAAATATAGCAATTCAGGTAATTGCAGTCTGAGGTAAAAAGTAATCGTGATTACAATTATTATCCACAGTTCTCATATTTCTCTTTGCCTTTACTCCTTTCACACACAAATTTAACAAAATGATCGCCAAATTGCCAAACCATTGAAAATAACCATGTGTCCTTCATGGCTTTCCAGAGATGTGATTTCAACAAAACTACGTCATTTCACTTCGATTCATCGATGAGAATTTTGAGCCTAGTTATTTTAGCTGGTTTTTCGATACCAAAAAGGGATTTGCCGGTTGCATCATGGCAAGATTTGTATGTGCTAACCAGAAAAGTTCTGGTGTTTAAAACATAATGTGGGAGAAGCTCATGTGTTGCAATAAGTATATCTGTACTACAAAAGAAGGCTGTGAGACTAATCGCAAGTGCTGCTGTGAAAAATCACGGCCGACCACTATTTGTTGGTGGTGGGATTACGACGATATACAGTGAACATCTATTTCAAGTGTCGTTACACGTGAAAGAGAACCTGAACAGTTTACCAGTTAACAGTCCACCTCAGTGCAAACCTCTCTTGGGAACTTCATATAAATACCCTCTTGAAAAAAATTAAACTCTTTGTTATCTTGAAGAACCTTATGTAGCTCCGTCAGTCTTGATCCTATGCTATGGTATAGGATCAATACTAATCCTATACTGTATCTTTTACTCACATATGACATATAATATAATACTTTGGGGCTCTTCCACTCATGCAATACATATTTTCAAACTACAAAAAAGGTTAGTCTGGATTATTACAAAGAAACCATATCATTCCCCATCCAGACCCATCTATGCAAAATTAAATATTCTTCCCTTCCCTAGTGTATAAGCAGTAGAATCTCGATTTTACGTATTCTAATTTTACGAAAAATTTGATTTTACGCGAGTGATGAAACGGTCCCGACCGTCCCTCTATGTATTCTAATGGAGTTATTATTTGATACTACGTAAATTCGATATAACGATTTTACGAAAAGCCCTTTTTGTCCCCGGTGGAAGTAGTCTTTCGTTTTTACGAAACGAAAACCGCAGAACTCACTGACACTGCAACAAAATCGGGAATATTCACGTCGATTTTAATGGCAGTCATCGACTAAAGTACAGTAGAAGTCCCTTATGGCGAGTATGGCTTATAACAAGAGTATTGCTATAGCGAGTGATCCTTTTGCGTTGGTCGGTCCACGTGTTAAAACATAGGGGAGTTCCGCCGCTCATTACGAGTGGTCATATCTGCACTATCGCTATTCGAACTGCTCGTATTCAAACTGCGTTTGGTGAAAACAGACAGCCCCTCGCAATCACAGTTCCACACTCGACACAGCTGCCACGTGTTAAGTCGCCGACCTGACTTTTGAAGGCGGTCCGCGTAGGAAAAAGACCTACTCTCCACGGACGTTGCTTCAAATCATAACCTCGCGGGCTGGTGATGGCAGCACCGTAACACTGGTGGCGAAGATTGGAACATGGAAGAGACGAACGTTTTGCACTGGCAGTGACGAGACTGGATTCGAACGGGGCAGAACATCTTTTGTGTTTTGAGGGTACCTCGCCAAAAAAGTTAAGACAGATGGGTGTATTGTGTTAATTAGTTACAAAGGTTGTATGGTTATGTTATACAGTCAAATCTCGTTACTATGCCACTCTCGCTATTATACCACTTTTGCTCCGTCCCGACAAAATTCAATACAAAATAAATTTACTATGCCACTATTATGTGACTGTTAAAAGTCGTGAAAAGTCTGTATTTCTGAGCAATACTAGATTGTCACACTCACGTCCCAAAGGCGAAGCGACGAACCAGCTGCGCACGACATTGTAACTCATACGTACACGCACAGTCAGACTGTGTCAAGGTCAAACACTCGATTCTTCTTCCCGACGCCAACTATGACAAGCCAATCACAACACGCACGGCGAAAAGCCTGCAACCCTAGCTCAAAAGAGACACACAAAAGCGCGAGCACTCGCAGACGGCTAGACAACGAGATGTGCCAAAAGAAGATGCCCATCCGACGATCCTTGAGAGCTTTGGACTGATAAGTAACTTGAGAAAACAGAGCTGTTTTTACAAACCCTCGTTACTATGGCACTCTTGCTCGGTCCCGAGAGGTGGCATAGTAACGAGATTTGACTGTAATACTTATATTAATTGATTATTTTCATTGATTAAAAGACAAGGAAAAAGAATTTTGCCTTTTTGTTGAAACATTGCAACCCTTTGACAATTTCTCGGCGACCACGTTTTTGGAAGGTGAGCGGTTTCAACTGCTTTCATAGTTTCGATAATATGTTTTGAGTGTAATACGGTGAATTATCTTGCAGCTACAGGTGCTACAATACTTATGCCAAGACGAAGAGAGGGCATTTCGAGAGTGCACCACAACACTCACCCTGTGCTGGAGCGGCATTGAGGCCCGCCTTGTTGATGACCCCCGTGAGGCCGGCAGCCTGTATGAGCGAGGTGGCTTGCGCTATCGTCTCCACTAAGGCCACGAGGTCCGTCTGGAGGTTGGCAGTGCGTGAGCCGATGAGGGAGGAGGAGGCGTTGTTAGAGAGCTGGTGGTGCTGGGGCACTAATGATATGCCCACCTCCCCACCTGGTGCCATTCCCGGCGCACCGGAGGTGAGGGACGAGGGGTGCGTGGTGCCACTCGGTGGTATTCTCGGGAATGGTGTCGACTGGGTGTGCATGCTCCCGTGTCGAAATGACCTGGGGAAGCGTCACGAGAAGTGAGTGAGGCACACGATCCGAAATTGGAAGGACAAATAACATATGGACAACATTTAATTTTTTTTAAATTACCATTCATAAAGAGAAAATCAACATCATAATAATGACGATAATTATGATACGTCTCTATTGGGGTGAGATAGAAAGCATGACGGTCTTTTCTTCCACCTAACCCCTTGTCAAAATTACTGAAAGTATGAAGAGGCTGGATGGAAGGTGACAGGATAGCTAGGGAGGTTCAATATGTCATTGTGACTGGTAATTAAAAAAAGCAAAGGAATGGCTTAATTGCGATGGGCCATGTACTTACGGAGCAATTTCGTTATGACGGGTGTAATCTGGTTTCACTATTAGTCGCTGGCCTGGGGGATATTCAAATCCATGGAGCTTCTCCTTAGCATAAGCGGCAGCTTGTGGTGAGCTATACACAACTGTTGCATGCCCTTTGTACTGTGAGAAAAGGAACGAACTATTAGCATGGGAACATAGTACAATAGATTGCGTCAATGTATGAATGGCAGCCACCAAATCAAAAATGCCCCACAGCATTCTCATGGACGGAGCACTGTGATTTTCTAAATTCAAGAGTTTTTAAAAACATTAATTATTTTAATTATAATTACTTTAGTACAAGGACTGGCCAGTTCTGTAGAAAAGTGTGATGCGGCCACATAAATAACACGTAGTAGGAAATGAACATACTAATGCATACATTAGAATATGCATAACACCTCCATTATTCAAATTGTAGAAACAATGACAAGGGAAGCAAGTCTCTTGGAAATTCCTGAACAACGGGAGCCAGCTGCATCAAACGTCAAATGTCAACAAGGTGCGTCAAAACCATGTGTGGTGCAGATACACAGAGCAGATATCTTGGGGCGGGGGAAAAAAAAGAGGAGAATACAAGGAGAGAGGAATTTGAGACAAGGAGAAATGTGAGTACCTAGATCAGGCCGGGTTTCTAATTGCTTACTTTAGTCGTAACATGACTGCTTGTGGGGATAGTGAAACAGTGGGTCATTTGGGCAATCAAAAATAATTTAAGTCGCCTTCATTTCTCTCTGCCCCAGCACAAATATCAATGTGCATGGGCAAACAATGAAGCATCAGGCTTGATATGGTGGAATTTTATCATGATGAATACATATTAAAATGGAAAATTTTTCACAAATAGTAATTAATAAATACATAATTATTTGGTTGAAAATGGCATATTTTATAATTCATTCAATGTACTGTGGGGATATGCGGAGGGCTTGCGAGTTCAACATGAGTCCATCCATACCCTCCGACTTAACGAGCGAATGACAAAATTGCTCATCCATTCATGTATGGAAAAAAAAAGCAGGTAATAATGCCTAGAAATGAAGTCATCGTTACACACTGCTCATAGGGTTTACATAAGTTTGAGGATGTTTTGGTTAATTCTGCAAGGTCACATTGGTGGAGAAGTTCCACTGGCATTCAGCCATCAAGAGAATTCGATGGTCACATTTCTTGTTTCCCTTTTTGTGACCCTTGCAAACATATCCATGGGCTCCCCAGTTTGCCGGGAGTGACACTTTTCACTGGAGGATCTGTGAAATTATTGGGTAGCAAATAATGTGACGAGTTTTCCTGTGCAGCGCAGGGCACCTCATTCTTACCAAGCGATTCTTGGGATCATCGTGTAGGTGGCAATAATCAAGACCTGGGATGAGGTCAAAAAGCCTCCACAATTGGTCCCAGTTGAGCTGCGGTGAGGCGATGACCTCCAAACGCAAATAACTGCCCTCTCCACCAACTGGCATGCTATCTATAAATCAAACACACAAGACTTATGACGGAACACCCAACGGTGGGATTAACCTTAAAGATTAATACTGGATGTAAGAATGTTAATTAGTGGCATAAATATTAATATTAATTGTTCATTTAATCAAGGGAAGAAATAAAATACTAAGTAAGAGCATAAATATTAACCATTTTATGGCCAGCGCCTAACACATGCAGAAAATCCCAACGGTTTTTTGAGGAATTGTGGATTTCCACATTTAAATATATATAATACATAGCAATTTCTTAACATCATTTTTTTTAAATTTTAATCCAAATGCTTATGGGGTTAGTAAAATATTTTATTTACATTTTTTCTCTAATATACATTTAAAAGAAAAAAATATTTATTAAATGACAAAACAGCCGTCAGATCGGTCCATGGCACCTTTTACATGTTCCCCATAGGGTAGTTAGATCACCCTGCTGGAACAAAAAAAGCTGAGAAAAACAACTGCAATCCTAAGGTCATTACTTTATCTTGATTGCATGTGTTGCAAGAAAATACAGGATTCTTGAGGTCATTTTGTTCCCCAGTTACTCAGGAGGCAAAAAAAAAAATTATACACACACAATGTAGTTGGCCTTAATGTGAGGTCTTATGCTTGCTACTCTAAATGACACATCGACAAAATTCTCTTAGAGATACCAAAATGGAACACTGCATAGGGTTCAGGTCACTGGCACTTAAATTATTAATTATATGAGATACATGAAGTAATGTAAAACCTTTCACATCATTAACTAATTTCAAGTTTTATTCCAGAAATGAGTAAAAAAATTATAAAGTTTAATAAATATTTGGCTATTTTATTTAGTGTATTTTCTGGCTAATAAGACACCCAGGCATATGAGATACAGACACCCCAGTTTTGGACAAGTATTCGGGGGAAAAATATTATATTTGCATGAATCCAAAATGAATACACTTCTTAAGGCTTTGAAACTACCCTTTTTGGAACTCCACGGGGAAAAATATTTGGTGGGTATTTTTGGAAAATCAAAAGTTCTCAGATGAAGAGAGAAAATCCCTAATGAGTCAGGAATTCTTGTACCGAAAACCACCTGCCTTAAACTCTCTCTGCAGGATTAAAAAGTTCCAAGCTAATTCCAATGTTGTCATTGGAATAATTTCAATCAATACCGGTAGCTCTCCAATCTACTGGGATGTAACAAATTCACAAAGTTTAGTATGCCCCTAGATTGTGTGAATTTAGTTTTTTTTTGAGGTCCTGAAAATGCTTTCCTTGTTGCTGCATACATGAAGATCTTATTTAAAAAATTTTCCTCCATCTAACTCACACTCAGGAGGCCCAAATACTCTTTTTGCAGCAGAAGCAGCAAATTACATGACTTTTCTTTCAGATGCTCCACTGAATTGAGTTTTTTCTTCTGCCATCAAAATCATTTAAGCCATTGTGACATGGCCCAATACATTATCTAATCCATTAGATATTGGATTGTGGTATGTTTGACACATACCCATTTCCACCCCAATATGGTCCTTACAATATTGTGTACAATTTCCTACCTGATCTGGCATTTAGAGCAGGTTCTATTTCCTGGAGGTCAATCTCCAGTCAGAAGCCACACTTGCCCTGGCAGATGAAAATGTAACTCAAAGGAAAACATCCGGTTTTAGGCTCCAAATTTCCTTTGTACTAATATATATTAGTATGTACAATGCATATATCTTTTCTTCATTTTAAGTTGTGGTTTCAGCAGTTTATGTATGTAATTTTTTAGAAATGTGGACTAAGGAAACAGTTATGATCTCTTTAAACCAAGAGTACTTGTACAATGTCAAGTTGCGACATTATAAGAGTGAAATCAAGCGAGCAAAGGCAATCAGAGAGATTATTAACTATTTAAAACTGGTGGCAATTGAATGGTATCCGAAGAAGAGATTAAGACCAGACTAGCCAATTTAAGGACTCTGTTCCATTTGGAAAATCACTGTTGGTTTACTGTTGAAAATTTCCCCTTCCCCCGGATTGGAACAAAAGTTCTTATCGTTTCTGAAGTTCGCTTTTAAAGATGAATGATCTGATGCTTTCCCGGCATATACTATTGATGAATTCTTCTCGGGATTTCCATTGGTTTAAGTGTTCTGCCACCTTAAAACACCTACACCTTGGTGGCAGAACACCTAAACCAGTGGAAATCCCAATAAGAATTCGTTGTGTTAAAGTTTTTTTAACAATTTTTATAAATAGATTTTACAGGAAAAAGTGTTATTCCCTCTTTTTGGGTTATACTCCTTACCATCGCAATATTCAAATCCTTTTCTTATACGAATGTAGCTCACTCTAGCAGAGTAGTTGGGTACTTTATTATTATTATTATTTGTCCATCAAATATTGTCCGCAATTTTGATGCTTGTCTTGCATGTTGCTCAATTTTCTACCCGATTATTGTCCCAATTTTCACCACATTGGACAATAAATTGGGCCATGTCACACAGGCTTAAGGATTTGATCATAGTTATTACCATATCTTTTTAATTGGCTTAAGACTAAGATGCACTCGTGTCTTGTTCTGAACCCAATAACTGACATTTTTGGATTTCCATACCGGAATATGATTTTTAGTATAAAATTTAAAGACAATTGTAACCAGTCATATGAACATTTTGGGAGTTGAGATAATGTTGATGAACTTGAAGGATTTCACTATGTACACTGGTAAATATGTATAAATATCTTGATAATACAATTTAAGTGAAGTCCAGGATTTTACTTCGGACTGTAAGACAAACTCCCTTTTCTTCGAAAGTCCAGATGAGAACAAAACATTGTCCTCGGTTCATTCAAATATGGTAAATAAACTTTCGATCACCAAAAAAATGCAGGAAGATTTTCTATGGATTTCAAGATTAATCCGAGTAATGTAAGTAGGAAAATACAATATTTATTAATAAAAATAATGTTATTACATGTTAAAATCAGAATTATGACAATCAAAATCAAATCAGAATCACCATAACCGAATTAAAATCGAATATGATTCTTAATGGAATTTAGATGACAACTGAACCAATTCAAATTACTTTGGAGACTAATTGAATCAAAATGAAATCAAAATAATCAATTTAAAATAGTCGGGAATCATATTAAGATCATTTCTGAGTGAAGCCAATCAGGATTGGCATTCTAAAATTTGAACTCAGCTGCAGAAGGAAGTTTTTTTTTTAAGTCCATGGGGCAGATTGGAATGTCACAGTCAACGTATACCAATAGTCATTCTGTTACGTATATCCAAAAAACTACAGCAAAAAGGTTACCCAGTTACACTCTACTAATAAAGATTCTTGTCCAGGCATAAAGTACATACAAAAATCTCCATGAGTATCAAAAATATTTTTTATTCCACTTCAAACAAAAGAAAACTTGAGCAAATAAACTGATTGGGGCTCTCAGAAGAGAGACCTGAATTTTACTTTTTTAAATGAAGTTTATTGGTTAAGAATTGCACGGGCATGAATCATGAGACTAACTGTGATCAAATCAAATTAATGAGCTACTAGCACCAATAATATGTAGTGTGCAATGGTCACAAACAAACGGAACTTCAGGAGGTAGTATAATTTACATTTTGGAAAAACACCCATGTTTCAAGGTATTTACAAAATTACTAACACTATACCCATCACCAATCATATCCAATATTACTTCTCTAAGTTGCTCAATGACGTGATTGAGTGTTTTGGATGTATTAGGTACACAAAATATGATTTTGGGCATTTTGTGAACTCTAAATCATGGAAAACCCTAACTTTAACCTCCATATATATCCTTCAAGTTCCTCCTTTGTTAAAGAAAACCCTACTATCTTCCCGCCTAACAGCTCTTTTCACTCTCATGACACTCGAGTTAATAGTGATGGGTGCCTGTAAAAGTTTAACTCCAGCCTCCCAAAAATGGTTCACGTTTCATGTGTACTCGTATATATAACCATCTCCCTCCAAAGCTGAAAGGCCTTTCCACAGTAGCGAAATTCAAACATGAACTGAAGAACTTCCTCCTTGAGATTGCATTTTATAGCATCTCAGAATATTTGAACAGTTTATTGTATGTTGTAATTTGCACATAAGTGTGTGTATTTACGTAATGTGTTTGTATGTAATTGATGCCTTCCCATGTCTGTATGACCAAATTGAATAAAGTATTATTATTATTATAAATATGGACACTTCATTGACTTCATCAAGTTGAACACAACAGTCAAAGGACTGATGCGAATCTACAGCAGTGGCACATCCTAAAAATTCAATGGTTTTTATGCATGACTGAAAAATAAATACGTGTACACAAAAATACAAGTTAGCTAAATACATTTCTATGCTAAGGGAGGTAATCTCAAAATTACAATTCCTATGTAAATGAAGGTCATGGAAAATATCTATGATGTTTTTGAGTTCACAAGAAGTCTTATGGTCTCTTCCTTCATTCACCACCATTAAGTATGCTAATCCAAAGGATCTTGACTATTAAAGTTAATAAAAAAGCTTTGCCGTGGTGCATTTTTTTTAGAAATTCACAAATGTTCTTCAATGATTAACCACCTGGGAGGCAAATAAACAGAGTGATATAAGGGAATTCAAAAAGATATTAAAGTGCTGACAATGGTGTCACCAAAAATCTCTTACAGTATGTCAATTTAAATTTGGTTACTACATGGGTCACCTTACCCTCATTATATCTATGCAAATTATAAAATCAAATCCAATTAAAACAAATGTCAGCAAATTCCAGAAAATAAATGTGTGTACACATAAATTATGAGAGTGAAAATAATGAACGAATTTAGAAATACATTTTGGATGTTGAATGCTAATTACCCTTGCAGTATTTCCATAACAAAGATTATATTAAATTATTCAAACAGGAGAAAATAAGAGTTTCGTTTGCATAAGCATTTTCCGCAGTTGTCAAATAAGAAAGATTAATCTTACCATAGTGATGAAAAGGATTATCGTGGGACGACACTCCTTTAGGATGGTTTGGTGGGCCGTTGAACCTCTCGTTCATTTCCAAAGACTTTTGAGGCTTGGGTTCAGCAAATACTGGTTTAAATGATCTGTCACATCCTTCAAAGGCTTTTGCCGCATGAGAAGGCCTGTGGAAATATAAGAGCGCACTTGATTCAACGTTGATAATATAAAGTTCACTGTGGAGGCCGTCACCTTGTGGAAATCCATGATAGATTGATGGTTTTTAAAAAATAATTTTTATAATTCCACAAATAAAAAAAAAAATTATTTGTGGAATTATAAAAGTTATTTTTTAAAAACCATCAATCTATCTGTTGATAATATACTTCGGGTAAGATTGATAGGGGTGAACAACTTAGAACACTAGAAGTGAGAAACAAGGAATCGTACAGAATTGTAGTTCATATGAAGTACTATAAGGAAAAAGGGCACAAGCCAATGCAGAATGTCTTAAAAAAAAAACGTACGGGAAATTGGGAGTAGGCCCAGGAGGTAGACCCGAGGAACAAATACATGGTAAGAGAATTAGCTTTGGATATCGTGGGATGAAGGGTTTGATGTCAACTAATCTTCAGATCGAAGGTCTTAACGACTTGAATTTAATTGAGCAATAAAAAATTATGTACGATGAATTTTAACCTTAACGCTTCCGCGACGACAATATGATTTTTTTCTTGTTCTTTCTTAAACCGAAAAAAGGAGCAATCAATTGACAAGAAAATCTTATTAGGATGGAAAGCATGAACAGAAATAAAAACAAATGTTCCCCATAAATACGATACTGCCCTCAGTTGGTGTACCTGTGGTATTTGATGTAGGCAAATCCTTTGCTTTCCTTGGTCACTCGATCCTTAACAATTGACACATAGTCGATGTCTCCAAATTGAGCAAACTGTTCACGTACATCCTTCTCTGTCATACTTTTAGGAACTACAACAAACAACCGCAACAAACGCTCCTCTTCATTCATGTCCCTTCTTGATCCCTGGTCACGACTGTGGGAGGAGTTCATATCAAGACACGGAAAACATGACTCTTAAAGAAATAAACAAATTATTAATGTAAAAAGCATTACCTATGAGCAATAAGAACTTTTAACGGTCTTGGGTGAGAACCAATACAACGTCCATTCATTTCTTCCATTGCCAAAGCTGCTTCCGAAGTTTTGGAAAATTTTATGTAGGCGACACCTGGATCCAGGAAAACATAGTATTAAGAATTCGCTACAACTGGATATGATGAGCAATATTTCTCCATTCGTGCTTGAAATCACAAAATACCTTTTGGTTCCCCAGTTGTTCTTGTTTTGACAACCCATATTTCTTCAATGGTACCATACTTCTCAAAAGATTCCCGAAAATCCTCCTCGGTCACAGTTTTTCCGCATACAATGAAAAGTCTTGAATTTGGAGGATCGTCATATTTTGTATCCCTCGACAATTTTCCTCCATCAGATCCATGATAACTTTCTCTATCTCGGGTGTCCCTGTCATACAATTTACGCCTCTCCGCCATTTTGGATTGATTCGTGGACTCGATGAATTTGTCGAGTTCCTATCAGCGAAGACTACCTGTTTCCCAAGACCACCACTAGGTGAAACAGGTGAAACCAGGTGGTGATAAACTTATATCTTATATCTCCCTCCATGATAATTTGGGTAACTACGCGGCACTTATGAACGGGAAATTCAAGGAGTTATCGTGCGGGCTCGAGTAAGAGTAACCAAAGTGAATAAGTGGAAAAGGAAGTGGATAATAAGAGATTTTCCAATGTTATTTTGATAGTCAAACCATGCCATCTCCAAACAATCTTCTCCCATGGCCAATTCCCCAGTGCTTTAACGCTTTTAGTACTAGGAACTCCGAAATATTTCTCTTATGATAGTTGTGCATGTACATTCTATAATGTTATTTGCCTAGTCATTGAAAATTTTCTCTTGTGAATGAGATTTTACACATATTTCATTATTATTTTGTCTTTATATAACATACTAATGTGTGTAAAGGCTGTGGGTATATATATGTATATAGTTCGGAATGAAAAAAAGAACCGAAAAGAACGATGTATGATGAAAAACCATAAAGGTATTTTGGGAGAAGACAAAGCTAATCGTCCAACTATAATGCGTTTCCTTCGGTCCATAGTAAGACTAAAGTCCATAAGAAGAGGGAGAGTCTTATTTTCCAAAAGGATTTATTTTATTGTTTAATAAATGTATGCCATTTCATAAAAATTTGAGTTTACTAATATCGGGGTCGATAAAGAACTCGCGGGCTTTGCCCGGTGTTACTACTTGGGGAAGGGGAGAGCTATAATATATAGAAGGGATAAAATATGGATGATATGGATTGGAAAATCCGTGTTGAAACCTACAGTCACAACCTACGTTTATATTCCACTAGAGTTGCGTAGTTGTGACACTCGGTCGACTCGGTGACACTGCTGGAAGCCGGATACAGCTTCCATCTATAGGCATATTCCTTAACTACATGATGAATACGGTTTTCCAGCCTAAGATGTTTCACAACCGGAATGAGGTGTAACGTATGGTGTCTATCTTGTAGGATAAACAGGGTGTCTAACCTCATCTTTAAGAATATCCATGATTGAATAAATTAAATAAATAATTGTTAAGTATATCAATTATTAATTGTAACAATGGAATATTATTAAAAGTATACACTAATAAATACAGAATATTAAGTAAATATCTTTCATAATATCTTCACCAATTGTATATAAATGTTGGCAATAAAACGTTTCCTTAACAAATATGGGCCTCGTCTACTGCGTCTTTAGGTGAATTTATCGCGAGTAGGAAATAGGGTCAATCTTCAAGGATGGTAAGCTCTTGAAGGTAACTGGATCATTTCAGCAACATTGTTAACTGATCATTCACGTTTTGTCATTACGGCTGTCTCCCCTCGACCTTTAAACTTTGCATCCTTTCCTTACTTCTCCCATAAAATCCTGCCGGAAATAAAGTAATAATACAACACTTCATATAAACAATTTGTTTTTTGCATTTGGAAATACCATTAAAACTTGTAAATAGACCAAATTAGCATTGATTGGATTCAAATCTGGCTCATAATTTTTATGTTACATTTAATTGGAATTGAAAATAACCCTTTTCACTCTTTGTGTTGGCTTCCATGGCAGCCCTTCGAATTACAGGTGATACTTTTCATTATTACATTAAACATAACGTTTATGAATAACTTTGTGTGTGTGATGGATTCTTAAAAGTTAAACGTGTCAAAATTTGTCATACCCGTTTTTCCCTTACAGTACTCTCGGAATGTGCACGTTATACTACTTGAATGAGAGTACGTTGTCTTCTAATATTGTCGTCTTATTTTCCCCCCCATTCAATTTCAGTATGAGTGTCATAGGTGCAGTAAATTCAACACACTCCACCGGGGAGAAGGGTGACCGAAGGAGTACCTCATGAGAGTAATTACTCCGCGCTTATCATGGCCTCCCGAACAGCGATGAAGAATAGGGAAAATGACGAGGGGAAGAGCGGCGATAAAACAGCGGCCGCTGCAGCCACCGCCGCCACGATGCTAGTCCTAGGTCAGCCTCCTCCTCCAACCCAGCACCACAACCAGCTGTTGACCATAGAGTGGAACATGATGGATAAGTCGCGCTTCATACCGCTCTCCATGCTTAGCTCTTTCTCCGTTCGATGCCTGCTGTACCCGCTCACCCTAGTGAAGACCCGAATTCAGGTTTGTCTACCAGTTGCCTCTAGAAAACTAGTCATTGTTTGACATTCATAATCCGCCGTTAAAGACAAACGGCTTGAAAGACGATTTGTTTTCACACAAGTTGTTGGCTCTGTACTATGGTGAAGTCATGCTACACGTTTGCCTGTGTGTAACCTCTCCACTATTTGTGACACTTGGACCATGCATCTGATCATGTTATCATGAAATATAGAGTGAAATTCCGCTTCAATGAGACATCATATTTTGAGATGCAGTCATTTAATGGCTACAATTTTATTTGATTACTACTGATGTTGTAACAACCAGGTTTGTCAGCTCCAAACGTTGTTGTTTTGGCTCTTAGATGAAACACACTCTCATTTCCTCCATACCCTGTTGTAATGCATAATTTCAGTTGTGGCATATAAAAAAATGATTTGAATAAACTTAAGTGACTATTGAAATTTACCTTTCGAAAATTCATCATGTGAAGACCACGATACTAACACGTTCAGCCGCATTATTTAAACTGACGACGTGTGCAAAAAATTCCTGATAAAATGAGCAAAAGTCTTAATCAGTTTGACATTATTGAAGGTCGAAGGAAAGACCAGTGAATAAAAAAAATATCATAGATAGACTCATTAGCATAAGATGTCAATCCAAAGGTGCTTATATCAGCTCTTTAAGTTATCTTGTCACGTGCCAACTTTCATAATAATAATTAATAATTAGTCAAGAAATCACACATGCATATCAAGTTTAACAAAAAGCATATACATTTACCTTAACCGTAGACATGAATTCATCAATTGAATAGTAGGTACTATTTACCAAATCTTTGTTAGGTTCATGCTTTAGCAGTGTCTTATTATAAATACACATAGTAATAGAAATAGCTGTAGTATCATTACTATAAATATACTTATCATATTCCTATATCTAAATACAGTGGTACACCTATACTTAATGGTATACCATTCCTTATTAGTTCCTAACAAAGACAACTTCTCCATTGCCTGTTCATCACATGTCATCCTTGGCCTACATCTTTAGCATTCAGTACAGTATTGCTGTACAGTATGTACAAAACTATAGTCCAGCCACGAGTAATGATCCTTCTCGGTGAACGGTGGGTGGAGCTACCCTCCCCCCCCCTCCCAGCCTTACCTCCTCTTCTTTACTCTCTCAATCACACTGGAGGAGAGGCAAACAGTGTTGCCAGTTTTCCTTACACCGGCATAGGTAAATTAATATAACATATTAATATTAATAAACTCTTCATTGGCATGTTTAACGTAAAAATTACACATAACTCCCTATTTTAACAAACAAACATAAGTGTGCAAAACCGAGAGAGAAAACTGAAATGACAAGAGCTGGCAACTACGATGACGTGACGCTGGTAGGGGAGGCACGGTAGGGGAAGGAAGGAGCCTGGAGTGGGGGGTAGTCGAGGACAGAGAGAAGGGGTGAGCAGAAATTTTCACGCAGGACCATTTCACAGCGGCTGGATTCTTATCACTCATCATTATATGCCATAATAGTTTAAGTGTTGTCCGTAAGCTTCTCTATTTGCTCTTCGAAGTACTTCCTCAGGTTCATTCATTTAATTTTCAACATTCTTCTCTGGCACCATAATATTTTCTTTGCTTCCAAAATCTTTGAGGCTGCTATTACCCATGTAAAAGTATGCACCATATGTGTGTTCCCACGAACTATTTTTCCTTATGTCCGGTAAAAATACAAATATTTGAAATCATCCCTGGCTATTGATGAGAGCTTTTGATGAACACTTTTAATCAAGGTGCCACTTTTATCTGAAGCGATTGCCAAATTGCATTCTGATGCACTGCTCTGAAATGTACTCTGGGCACATCATTTGAGCAGTACGCTGCCAAAGGGGTTGAAAAAAATAAATTTGCTCGCAAAATTCACTATCCATCTTCCTTTTTTATAGGTCCAGAAAAGAAATGGTTCCTCTGAAGAATACCGTGGCCTGGTAGATGCATGCTGCAGAATCCACAGGGAGGAAGGCACCAAAGGATTGTACCGTGGATTTTGGGTTGGAGCATTTCAGGTTGGCCTCCGTTACAATAAAATACTTCTCGGTTTGTCTTTCAACCCATTGTTTATTTTATGCACAACTTGGGAATAATAAAATGTCCGGAGATGTTTTCAGGCTTAACACTGGCGGAATTCTTTCATCTTGAAGTAACAGAAGGAAAAACACTGCAATTCCACAAATGAGATACAGTAAAATCCCATTACATATAATACACCTCGCTTAACCGTGGCTTCGGATATACTGCAGACATCACCATGTCCCCCAGAATGATTACGTTGACCATTTTCTTTGTTAGTACGTCAGTAGGTAACTTAGTAGCAAATTTTATCTCGACTTGCCTACCGATGAGTTGCAGTGGCACTATTTCAAGCGATCACATCAACGCATTTAACTCATAAAACATCAATATCTCTTGTATTCTACAGATAAATTAGTTATAAAATAATTATATAAATAAAAATATTTAAAAAACAACTTTTTTAAAATGGACTCAAAAGTATGAAATAATTATATATATTTAAAAAAGTTTAAAAACCACATTTTAAAAATGGACTTAAAAGTATGAAATAATTTTACCTATCCTCTTACAGATTCATAACCCCATATACAGATTGTCCTGAAAATTTGCGATTGTGAATTTTAATAGTTTTGAAAACAAATGTAAAATTTAAAACGAAAAACGTGGGTCGCATGCTTTAGATAATTGATGCATGAATATTCCACCTAAGTGTATGAACTGTTGCGTGCGTTATCTCAACGACACCAATTCCCATTACACTCCCCACTATTATCGATTGCATGCGCCCCACGTTTTTCGTTTTAAATTTTCCATTCACCTTTAAAAACTATTAAAATTCACATTCACAAATTTTCAGTACAATCTGTATGGGGTTATGAATCTGAACGGGGTTATAAATCTGTTGAGGATAAGAGAAATTATTTCACACCTTTTAGTCCATCTTAAAAAATGTGGTTTTTAAATTTTTAAAAACTTTTTTAATTATTTCATACTTTTTAGTCCATTTCAAAAATGCTGTTTTAAAATATTTTTTTAATATATGTAATTTTTCTCCTAGAGGTATTCAATTATCCACAACGGGAATGCGATTTCCTTCCGGCAATGCTGAGGAGATATTGGAAATAAAATTACAACCAACTTTTTCAACGATCCCTCGACAGCCCTGAAAAACCAAAGCTTGGCTACCGCAAAAAAAAAGTCAACCCCTGTAAGGCTCGAACACACGTCTCCCATGTCCCAAATCCCACACGCCATCGCAGAGTCAGCGAGACATCTGCCTATGGCGAGGAATTTAGTGTCTTTTAAGTACTGCGGGCTCATTGGCCATTGCTTCCACCTCGCACGGAAATGTTTATTGCTTTATATATGCTTGCCTGTATATACTATTGCATATTAATACTACTGTGTCCAAAAAATAAGGTGAATTTGTTTAAAAAAAATTTATTTATTCTTCCAAATCAATTTCGTTGCTTTCAAAGTTATCCCCACCCGATAAAATGCACTTATTCCAACGTTTTTGCCAGTCGAAACAGTCCGTAAAGTCCTTTTCCGGCATGGACTTCATTTCTTTTGTCTATTCGGCTTTCATTTCCTCGATGGAGTTGAAACGGTGTTCATGAAGTGGTCTTTTGAGTTTAGGGAATAGCCAGAATAGTCACTCGGTGCTAAATCAGGCGAATACGGTGGTTGCGGAACGATATG
>WURS02000018.1:1949708-1977242 GCA_011762765.2 Rhinocypha anisoptera
AAAAGGAACAGGAGGAAAAGAAGAAAGAAAAGGAAAAAAGTGATAAGTTAGAGGATGAGAAGAAGAAACAAGAAGGGAGAGAGAGAGAGAAGAGGCATGCGTACGCAGTGTGAGAGAGAGAACAGCGGAAGTGGTGGTGGGTGGTTGGGTGGATGGTGAAGAGGAGAGGGTGCCAGGCAGAGTTCAGCAAAGGGCAGCCTCAACAAGGCTGGTCATTTAAACGCATTGCGCAACAAGCGACCAAGTTAGGCTGGAGTACCTTCATGCCAAGTATGCCCGAGTCCACCCACTTCAGGTACATCCAATTGCAGCCTCGTTTCGGAGGGAGTCTGACCGAGTTATGCAGTAGGGTAGCCTGTGCATCTGTGGTAGTTTCCACATTAAGTTGACATTATGGACAATATGTATATTTGATGCTCATAGAAATCACCATAACGAGGCTGTTGCAATGTCATTGTAAACGAGCAGGAAATTAAACTTGAACATGGAGAAAATAAAAAACTCTTTCCTTAAGCAGAAACTAATAGTTAAATCCAGTGGTATAACTTATTTTCCGAAATCTCATTCATTAATAAACAGAACTATACATATATCTTATGAAATTTAATGATACTTTCATGTAATTTTCATTGCAAGAAATGATACTTATGAAGTGAGTTACGAATTGTTTCAAATTGTCAAATTTTTCTATCACAGTACACAAAGTCCTGATTCAGTCACCTTGATTCCAAAGGAATTACAAGATGATAAGAGTCACATGAATCTGGAAATGGTATTTCTACCAAATAGTGTACGCATCACACCCAAGAAATCACAAATTTGCATTAGTGTGATTGTATGTTTGCGTTTGCATTTGCCAGGAATGCTTGTGAAACTGGGTTGATTTGACAGCTGCTGCACAGAGATCAGTTGGCATTTGAACATCCATTTCTACTAGGATGTGTGTGAATACAGGGTTAAAAATCGTTCATTCCACGAAAACCACAAAAAACCTCATTATATTCTCTCGTAGCACTGCAATGAACAAACTGGTTTTGTTTTGTTTTAATTGTCTTTTTCTGTTTTTTAATATTATATTTGTTAATAATTCAATCTAATGCCTGTATTTGATGTTTTTTGAATTAATTACAATCAATAAATAAAAGTATGGCCCTAAGCCCTAGTACCTGACCAGTCAACCAGACCAGCGGAATTAGAAGCTGAATATAAGGCACATGTGAATCCACCCTTTGCAGAACTCTGGTACCAGATGGAGGGGAAGGGTGGGTCGATTCAAGGGTGGGATCACAAAGACAGTCAACATTGGCAGGGGGGGGAGAGTGGAGTACTGGTGGAAAAGGGGACCACTGGCCTCCTTGCTCGATAGTTGCCCAAAATGGTGGAAGCAAGTGGTCAAATCTCACACCCAGTGGTCGATGGAGTGAGAATTGACAAATGTGCGGGTGGCAATATATACCTTCACACAACATTTTTCGAATATATAATGTAATACACTGTAAACTCTCATCCATTCTATAATTCTTTTTTACTTCACAAATGTTTCCACTTCCTCTTCCCTCCATTCCATGCTGCTCTTCACCATACCCTTAATTAATTGCCAAATCTTATTTCTTTTCCATTCTGTCCCCGCTATTCAAAGTATACATATCTCTCAATGTATAACATTCAATTCACTACATCACATAGTTATACTTTAACTGGTTGTAATGTACCAAACAAAGATACCTTGTACATAAGAAAGAACTGATGAATAGAGCTTGCAACTTCCTAGTTTTCCAGGATTAGGATGATAGTTCCAATCGAAGCAAAAGGCCTAGGACCATACTCTCAATGGAAACAGAGGTGATTATAATTACATAGATATAATTGGCATCCTTATAGAGACATTTTGTACAGAAACATTAGCACTTTCATCCAAATACAATGCCCTAATTTCTCTGAATAGACTTCACAGTGAGATATTTAGTATATTAATGTTCTTTTACCTCTCAACAGTGAGAGCAGAGAATAGAGAACATAAACCTATATCTTCAAATATCTGGGGAAAACTAGGGTTATAATGAAGACATTTCTTGAACTAAATGGAGATAAATAATGAAGAAAGACAAACTTCAGCCTCAACTATGTGAGAGTTCATTTTTCCATAAAATAATCCAGAAACCTGTAAACTATACTTCCACTAAAAATATTTTATTGCCACACCTAGATTTAAAATATGGCATCACCATCAAATGATGACACCAAGCATTGAAACTAGTTGTGCCAATAAAAATCTTTAATATAATACAGTGTTTCTGGATCATTTTATAGCAGTCAGGTTCACAGAAGAAGATATATTTTTCCATCCAGACAAGCACCTGCCCACAAAAAGAGTTCTGGCAATAGGAAAATTGATATCTGTGAATTGTCAGAACACCCATGTTATTATTCCCCAGATTTGGCACCTGCTTGACTTACTTACTTACTTGACTTACTTAAAGTTGAATTTAAGAGGAGCAATGAGGGAAGACATCAGAGAAAGAACTATAATCGACTGAAACATGACAGAAACCACTGATGATGGTAGTGAATGGGGTTGTGTGAAAGAAGGGAGTTATAGTCTCAATCTCACCAAAATAAAGCCATTTTATTATTATTAATATTATAATGCTTCTGTATTTAATCATAAATATTTCTGGAGGGCATTGACAAATATGTGTTGTGAAAACCAACAAATGGAGACTGGATGCAATTGACATGGACATCTCACAGGTTGACCTAAACCACTGCCGTAATTTGACTGAACTGAAAAACAGCAAGGTCGCAGAATCAACAGCTACCATCTTCAAAGAATGGATGCCAACTTGAAAAACATTACTAGATGAATTCAGCAAAAATAGCAGCAACGTAAAAGAGACGTAGCAGTGTAGCAAACATAGAACAGCAAAATAAAGTCCCCTTTAATAATGTCATCTATGTGTCCTCTAGTATCTCTGACACATGATGACAACTGGCCATGAGCTAAGGAAGAATGGTCATGGCCACCAGAGGCAGAGGTTGTACCACTAATTTAATCGTAACTCAAGCAATGTAGTAGCAATCAATCTACTTCATGAGAATGTGCTATGGATATAGCTGTGTGATTCAAATAGGATTCCTTTGAAGAATGGATAAATTTGATTTTCACAAGTGTAAAAATGGCAACCATAAGGTTCTTTCTCCATGAAATTATTTCAGTGCCTGCTAACATATAGATTATTAACCATCATACAATTCACCATCTTCCCAATAATATATATAAAACTGTTGCATGTTATTTCAGGCTATTGAATGGACATTTGTCAACAACAATTGTAATATCCAATGAGAAAATGGACCCACCTCCACCAGGAAGGACTTAAAACACAACTTTTAAAGTTAAAAGTAACAGAAGATTATAACAAAGGATATTTTTAGAGGTGACTACAACATTTAGCAGTCACCTCAAGAACACAAACTATTACATTAAGTTTTAACAATGACTACATGAATAAATGTTTTAGTTAGCATATGATGAACCACATTTGATGAATTAATACCATTATATTTATGAAAGATAGAATTATGATTATCAATGATATATTGTGTTGCCTATAATTAAGTTGTGCAAGTGAAATAGTAAGAAGCATTAAAAATTAGCTTGAAATAAAAAAATACATGGTTATCATTGCAATACCCAAGTTCTTGATATCAGGTTGTGATCAGCATGACAGTAAGATGATTTTGTGACAGCAACAAGCAGTTTGGTATCAATGTTTTGGCTTTATTGTTAAAGGAAGCAGATATAGTTTCAAGCCACATAACCTATTATGAACGAGTTTGCTGTATAATCACCTCTCATCAAATTACCACAAGTACTGTGGAAAAACCTTGTCAGATAATGAGAAACATTAGCTAATACATATGAATTTATTTTTATGCTAAATCCATGTAGTAGAACATTGCAGTAATCAACACACAAAAAATCCCAAATGGAAAGCTTTAGCTGTAAAGGAGTGCAGAAGCAAGGGCATCTCAGGGAGCCTGTTCCCACATTATTTCTGGTTATTCATCAGTTATATAATTCTATTATTAATGAATTTTTTAGTTATGCAGCATGGTTGGTGGAATGGTAGCACACCACAAGATTGTAAAATGAGGTAAAAGTGAAGAATTCCTACAAAGATATGACATCAATTCATCAAAAATTAGAAATCATCATTAAAGCAACCATCCAAGTTCACATTTATTTGTGTCCCATCTCAAATGCTCAGATTTCATTCCCAGCTTAAGGATGAATTTTTCATGATTGAATAAAAAACAGCTGAATTTCAGAAAGATACATCAGTGCTAAAACTATATTTGAACCCTTAACTTCCAATTTAATTTTATGGAATTCAAGTTGCAAAAATAAATGAAAAGTGCTTAAGCTGCAATACCAGCCATTGAAAATTAAACTTTTGTGAATTCAAAAGACCCAGAAGCCACTTAAGTTTATGTTAGGTCAAATAGTATGTTCCTCTATGGGTTTTGAAATTGGTTTATTTCAAGAGATTAACTTTAAGAAATCCAACTCTGAATACGGAGTCTCATATGCCCTGATATGAATTCTAATAGTCACTTTTGGTCACTGAAACATGATGAGAAACATAAATATGCATCCTCCTCCTATCAGATCCCCAACCAATGCAGGCATCACTGCCAGACATTCAAGAAATTAACCTAAATTGTTTGGTATTCATTGGGATGATTTGATCTTTTTGCCTTGTTACCTTGATAAAGACCTGTGTTACATCCATTCTTATGGTATAATGATGATATACACCATTCATGTATTTTAGCTTACAATTTTTTACCTGAATGTTCAGTCATTAAGTTAGTTAATCATTTTTTACTATCACAAAAAAATCATGTTTTCTGTGTTTTCATAATTTAATGAAATCTATTTTCTTAAATGGTATTTTTTAAAAGTATTCTTATGGAGTTACTATCTGAAATTACATAAATTTGGTGTAACTATTTTACATTAAGCTGTTATCCTAATCCTAAGCAGAAGTGCTAATTCATTTCTACGAAACAAAACAACAGAGCTTAATTAAACTACAGCAAAATTTACATGAATCTTCAGTCTTTTATTCAATGGAAAGTGATTCCATACTCTACTGAATAATTCAACAGTAACAAATTACTTCCCAGCTTCCTAAAATGTTTACTTTATTATTTTACTCTGATAATGGTAGCTGTGAGGATAGGAACCCCATCAGGTGTTCCAAGTGACAAGGTCTTTTGTGTCTCCCGCGAGCAGTGTCATCACACCAGGGAATGTTGGTAAACAAAATTTTAAACACAGTTTAGGATAGTCAAAAAATAAAAGAAATAGACGAAAGAACAAAGTATTATTATGTTGCTAGAGAATATGATGAAATGATAAACAAAGAAATTACGGAGGGACTTTAAAAAGTATTACAGAGTAAAAAGAAGCTTTAATAAATTAAAATTACAAAATATGGTCTTGTGTGCTATGAGTGCACTTTGAAGTATGAAATTTTACCATTCATGAAGACAATTAAAAATTTATGTAAGCCTATCACATTGAACAATATTAGAGTGGCAACAGTGAATCTTCCTCATTACAGCTTTTCTCAGCAGACAACACTATTCCTTTCTAAAGCATTATGCATATTGTTATGACATTTTTAGTCAGTTGTGCTACGTAAGATTTTGCCGTAAGAGTTTCAGCATGCATAGAAATGCATATATCAGTGACAAAAACATGATGGCCAGATGGTTTGTGGCATTGGAACACCAGGCATAGAATTTTGCCAGATCCATTACAAAGCACTGAAAATGCTTTGCTGATTCAGACCAAACTAAGCGATAAATTAAATAGTTATATGTATTTGCAATTACTGAATGTATGCATAAATGATCTCTTTGCAGTGACAAATAGTTATAAAGGTCAAGGTGATATTATTGCATTATAATTCATCACAAATTCTTGACATATTTATCAAAATCCACAATCAATTATATTGATTTACCATAATTAGACTTTAAAAAAGAGCCAAAATTCAGCACCAATCAGTGTTGAATTGAAGTTGAAATTGAATTTCTACTATATTAGAAAGATGTACTTCATTTTCATGTGGATTTCACCCAAATAAATAAAAGAAATTATCAACGAAGTACCTGACAGTTCATATTTTCAGGTGATCGACCATCACAAATAAAGAGTACAAAATGCACCCTTAGTATAGCAAGTTCTGGCAAAAGCCTTTGTACCACAGTGAAAGACATGAAATGATCATCTGACGTTCTTGCCTAATCATGTCATGTCAGACAAAAATCATCTTTCCACTCCAAAGAAAAGTGTTCACTTCTGAGATCTAAAGAACCATGTATATGACTTTTAAACCAAAAATCACACAGTCCGTACAGGATTCCCCACTTGTCCAATGCAGTCGCTGCAATTCTTAACATTACAGCCCAAATGATAACAACAAAAATGGGGAATCCCATGGTATTTTAACAACATGGAGTAGGAAGAGAATAAAGATTAAAAATAAACCCAGAAACCAAGTCCAAGGGTATTATAGGTGTTAGAGGACATGAATTTAAAATTACAACTACTTATAAATAGCTTGATGATCACAAGAACACAAAATTCATACACATACAAAAAATATGGAGATGATTCATCTTGCCATTATACATTTCCTCAAAAAAATGTTTCCTTTACTGGATGCCATGCTCCAATATTTTATGACAAAATATATATCACTGAAATGACAACAACCACATACCTTTGAAAGTTCCATGACACCTTACAATATTTGTTAACCTTATATTCAACAGAACAGCAGTCGGACCCAAGGAAATACTTTATACATTTATATTACACAATGGGAAAATTGCAAATAAAACCAATGCCTATTTCTAATTTGACTGCATAATGATGAACCTATGTGGTTCAATGATAACTCTTATTAATGTACTACTGACTTTTGCGATTCCAACGGTCACAGCGTTGTCAATGCAATGCAGAGGTAACTTCATCTGAACGTCATCACACTTTCCTGCAACATACTTTGCAAAAAATTATTGCCCATTTTCATGAGCGTCACAAGAAATGCGTACTCACCAGCTGACTGTGGGGGGGCAGAGATGCTGCCGGGAGAAGGCATGTTGAAGCCATGTTGGCTCTGGTTCGACGACTGCGTGCCATAGCGAGCACTGGAACCACGCTGGAGCACGGAGACTGGTTTCGTGGCTTCATTGGCCGACGAAGATCGCGTCCTCGGGTGTGGAGCGAGGTCTACGTCCCCTCCACGATCTGCTTTCTGGGCGGTGCTGTTCCGGCAGCTCGTCATGGCACTGCATTGAGGTGGTCGAAGTGGTCAGTAAGATGAGTCCCCTCACATACACACTCGTACAGGTTTCCCTTATCAACTGTGGCCCTTGGTTATCCACATCCCACTTTTTAGTACTACCTTTCTCCATTGTGGGTATTTCCCATGCCTATGCATGCTTTTGACCAACCACTTGAGATTGTGTGAATTAAATCGATATTTTAAATGATTCATTCATTAATAGTCATTTTCATACATGATGTACGCAATGTGATGCACAAAATGTTTGTTTGCAATTAACCATGATTCTAAAAAAATATTTCAACCATTAATTCTAAAAAAATATTAGAACAAGACAAATCGAGTGTGTTTAGCCCCAAAATTTTAACACAGATGGAAGTGAAACTGAATTTAACTTTTTCAAAATGGGTATCAGTTATACTGTATGAGAGATCACTATGGAAAAGTTGGAGGGTATATTTCCATCTATACAAATGCAAATTAATCCAATATAAATACAGTTGTGCAAATTTTTACTACCAGCCTATTTTTACTGGCCAGCTGGTGCCTAATGATAATGGAACCTAGACGTCAAAACCGGTCCACCACCATCCTTCAGAAAATGATACTTGTTATTTTTGGGATCCCGCCCAATTGTACACAGCTAAAACATTGGTTTGGGTCAAAATGATTACATTACATACTGTAAGATTGCATCGTGCATGTTCTGGGCAATGTTGGTGTCTTCCGTCTGCATCCATAGCTCCCCAGCCCCTGTTATTGATGACCTCCCGACTTCCATGTAGAAGAAACAGTCAGAATGGCCACAGCGGCGAATGGTGTTTAACTGAAAAAATAAAAGTGGAACATGTGGAAGAATTCAGTTGGATGGAAATTTTGGTGAAACAGTATCGCATTAAAGAAAAAATTATCCAACACTTCCCAGCTATGAAAACATGACAAACCCAGAGTGACACACCATTCACTTTTGAGGTAACTATTCCAAAAATGTCACCAAAAGACCACTTTTGTCTTTTCTTTTACCTATATCGCCAAATACAATGAGGTGTTTCTTGATACGAAAAAGAAAACACAAGAGATACTCAACAGTCCTTGTGATTGCAAGACGTCACACATGATGATAGTGCAGCAGCACTTACAAGACATAACGGACTAGTACAATGCCCAAGGAGGGGGCTTTAATCAAAAGTGTATGACTCCAATAACCATGCCTGCAGCAGCAGGCGTGGGAGGCTACAAATAAATGCTAAAAAGTTTTGTTTGCATTGTTTAATGCTTCACATACCTATTGCATTGTGACTTTTGTTTGGACACAAGAACAACTTTGAAAGTCATTCATTAGTACCTCCACCCAATTTGCAGGCAATAAATAGAATTTTCAAGTATCCTTGCATGCAGGTGTAGTTTTAGGTGTTGGTTTTTCCCTGAGAACCCAATGTATCCCTAGGCACAATTGTGCACAAAAAAGAGCAATTCCAAGGGTAGGAAACAAGAGCCCTAGTTCTTCCAAACAATTTCCTTAATGCCAAATAATTCCCATTTTGATCTCTTTCCCAAATGAATGTTACATCAGCTCGATTATTCCAACCACATTCCTTGGTGCCCAATTCACTTATTCACAATTCTAAGGATTTTCTAACAAATCTTCCCAGTTTTCATTACATTTTATCAAAATTATAATTATTGTTGCATATTATTCAAGACAATATCAACATGGAATGATAAAACAAAAGACTTCTAAAACTTTATTTTAGGAATATTTATGTTGTAGATTCATTTCCAACATTAGCTTCAAAAAAATATTTCCACATTCCTCACTAAGTTTCATTGATTTGCTCAGATTCTTTTCATCTCTATGTAAGTATGTTAATTCAGTAAATACTAATATAAGAATTAGAGTAAGCTTCTACTGAGACAATTGCAGGAATAAAAATCTGTTCCACTTGTAAAACAAGATAAAAGTCGCATATTCCTGAAGTCCTACTAACACGATTCCAAATTCCATTAGAAATTATGACAAACAATAAAAACTGTCACATAAGTACAGGGCATAACCAAAGTGTTTATCTGAAAAATAGGAAAAATTCCCAATTAAAACGTTAGACAAAAACCTTCACTTTAAAAACATCACATTTAAGATAGAAAGAGGGTCTTGGTGTTTCTAGATAAGAATAGTGGTACACAAATTTGATTTTGGGTATCCCTCTACCCCTTTCCCTCACTTCTAATGCTGAATCCCCACACATTCCATCCTGCCCATCAAAGGTAGTGTCAACACACTCAATATCGATGCCTTGATGCCAAGGCATAGAGTAACATTATCTTTTTCGACAGTTTCTCAGTAAATAACCTTGAGAAATGTTTTCATGCCTTGACTACAAGAAATACAAAAAATTTTATACTTGAAAAATTATTAGCATATGGCAACAATATTATGTTTAAAATACTTAAGAACATGTAAAAAATTCATTTGACAAAAAAAATTCGACACCTGGAGAGTTTTGTAAATCTTTCAGAATTGAATGTGTTAATAAACACTCTTTATTCATCAATAGGCTCTTTCCTGGACAATGCAATGCAGTGACTCCAGTCACATGAACACACAGAAAATGAGGTTTCCCTCATATTAGAGGAGTCGCCTGAGAGACTCAAGATGCTCAACACGGTGAAGGGCATCACACTCACAGAGAATTCGACCGAATCGCTGAGTATCTCGCATGCACTGGCATTGGTCGGTGTGCCCTGCTGGCTCTGAATGCTTCCATTGCGCACCAGGGTCAGCGAGTGAGATGTCAAGCAGAGCATGTACGAGCCGAGGATGTTCCGGCTGCTGCCGAGGCCCTTCTTCTGGACCTGGACCTGCCATACGTGCTCTGAAATTTAACACAAAATACCACCCATCAATATGCACCAGCATCCGCCAACAATAGCGATAGATTTTGGAAAGCAAACTTGCTTGCACTAAACAGTAGGCCATTAATTTAATTGGGAGATACAAGACAAAATTAGTGACATAAATGAAGTTAACATCAAGACTGGAAGCAAACTTTTGAGACCAATGCAACAGATTAACCTACAAGCATAAGTTTGTATAAAAAACATCTGTTCACACAATCAGAAACACTTCACAAACCTTTTTCAATCAATGGATAAATGAAATTAACTTATAAAAAATAATGGGCAAATAACAGTACCAAGCATGTTGCTTAAAGAATGCATAATACAAACTTAAAATAACACAAATGAAAATCAGGAACATATGTAATTGAAAAAATGTCAAAAAAAGCTAAATTATTTTTGCCTTCGATAATTTGACAAGGATGCTGTGTAGTCAACTTAGGCTCACAAAAGCTATTCGTCATTCAATACAGGCAAGTGTTGCATTAGCAAGGGCTGTATAGCACCACTGGCATCAGGTCTGAGCATCACTAGGGTGTTCCTGATTAAGCTAAAATTCATACAAGTCCAATCCTTTAGGATTTCACTTCCAGAGAGCATACGATGTGTATTATGGTTCAGCCAATTAGGACATTGATTGCCTATTTTGAATCTGATTTTGAGACTTAAGTATCCCAAATATAGGGTGGACATATCCAGTAACAACATAAGCTGGACATATCTAACAACAACCGACGTTCAACTACTTTGAGCTTCTCCACAACTGATAGGAAATCCACATCAAAGATGATCATAAAAATCAGGATATGGGGTTAAAAAAACAAATATCTTCACAGATTGTTAAACATGTCAAGTCTTTCATAATTAGAGACAATGGCAGGACCCTTGCTTCAAACAATTATAATTTTCAGTTACATGAAAGTTTGGCTGATGACTAACCAAACATCCTGAAATTCTGTACGTGACATGGGGATGGTGAAACTGGTGGAACCAAATGAGGGACGATGGTGCACTCACCGAATGCTGGCCTAGGGCGCTCACCCTCAGTTGAGTCATCGCCCCTTTGTGTCTCCAGCAAGGCATCCAGCCACTGCTGTGCCTCCTCCTCAGAGTCGAGCGCGAGGCCAAAGCAGTCATCCTTTGTATACAGGGCGACCACGTAGCGCTGCTTCAAATCATTTCTGCGGTTTATGTTGAAGCACGACTGCAGAGTGATGACCCTGTGGAGAAAAGGTGTGTGACCTGAGTTCAACCTCCTTCCACTACAGGCATCCCAATGACTGGCACTTGATCCTAAGGGTGCCCTAATGACAACAATGTACTGATCGGCTCTGCCAGACATGCCAAATCAAGGCAATAATTCCATGTAATCACACCAAGTACATAATTTATTGCTGAAATTATTTTCATCTTCAGTTTGTACCCATATGTGTAAGCCATTAGCACAAAAAGGTGTAACCCAATTGATCAACCTTACTGAAGTAATGAAAGGCAAAGTACTGGATTCAATTCACATCATCAATTTTGATTCAACCCCCCAGGAAAAACAAGGAAAACACTGTAAACCAGGGTTCACAACTGAACTTGAAATTCAATTTCCTCATGTTGGTTCAAAGGATTATCTAATTTTATTTATAATAATTTTACCAAAATTTTATATATGTAATGTATACTATTTGTTGAATAATATGTATTGGGAAAATATTCAAATAAATCTTTTGATCCAAATGTGACTACATCATTTTTCAAACTGAAAAGTTATCGTTTACCCACTAATGTTGCAGTTTCCATAATGACCTCATAGATTAAGAGTCACAGCAAATCACCATGATTCTCCAATGTATAAAGCAGAACTTATAAGAACAAAAAACTACTTCCACAACAAAAAGGACTTTGTATACCTTTCACTTAATAAAGTATCTAGATATTTAAGAAGAAATATTATGTATATAGATATTAGTGACTTCTAAGGCAATTTGGGCATCAAAAAAGTTGGGAAACTCATGGTTTTGACAAAAAATGATTTATCACCAATAGTAATATTTGACATCTTGTTAGAGTTGATTGTCTTGCTTATTCCATGTGCCCTAATATGAAGCATTGCTTTTTATGTAATGTTACAATATGCTAATCATAGTTATACTCCTTTACAAATGACGTGAAGGTGGGGCCAGCAAGGTGGAGCATGAAGTAACCAATAAAGAGCATAGTAGGGGAAATTCCTTCTCTTAGGAACTTAGTCTTACTCTGGCCTTTGTCATGAGAGATATACTCTCCTTGCTGTGTTTTCACAAGTTTTGGCTGAGTAACAACTTAATTTGAAGTACACTTGAGTGATTACTGCTTTTACACACTTGTCATAGATATGGTAATGCCCAATGATTGTCTTGCTTATTCCACCTGCCCTAATATGAAGCATGTGTGTAAGCAAACCTGTGTTTTATTCCGATAGTGGCAATGCCTTTCTGGAGTTCATACCTTCCCTATCTTACCCATTCCACAAATATCTCCTATCTCATGAGAGTGAGGGCTGATGAGAATAGCCGAATCCTCACATGATTTGTCATCATTTATGAATGCAGACTTTTCTTCCAAATGTTCCATTAATTAAATTAGAAGAAATAACACATCGATTCTTATGAGTTTGCTTCATCAAATATTTATCATTTGATTATATAATAGATAAATTGAAATTTAAAAACAAGTGTCAACTTTTTATGTAATTTAATTTGAGTTACAGCTTTTTACTTAAACATAACAAATAATTTAGCAGAATAATATTAAATAAAGTATAAGCAATTATTGTATTTGAAAAGTCAAATGTATTTGAACATTTGAGATATGACTAATATTTGAATTTGAAAAAACTACTATTTGTCCCATCTCTACTATTAATAAATAATCAAAGGAAGCTCTGCCACAGACATATTGCCAACTCTTATCACACTTTCTAAGGATTATATGCAGATCATGACAACATTTTTTCTCGCTTATGTCTCGGTGATTTTGCTTCCTAAGAAAAAGTGCTTCATTCTTTCAGTGTTTCTGCTGTCCAATCTATCACCCTTGGGGTGGGTGGGATAAATACACCTGGTGTTCTATCGGCCAAGAGTTGTTTTAATTAATTTTTTTAAGTCACATACATGAGATTAATAAATAAATTATTTTACTTATTCTTTAAGTCTTTAAAGAGGAAATTTTTAAAATAGACTTCAATATATTGATATCAAGTTTAATGTAACAATTCCTTTGCACAAGCATACTAATTCGCCAAAAAATAAAAGGGTTAAATATTGTTTGATTTTTTCCTGTCAAAATTTTTCCATGGCTAGCACACTCAAATGTGAACAGTTGTGTGAACACTTGAACACTAAGTTTTGAGGAAACTGTACATACAAAGTCAGCTCTCTGCCAATTTTATGATTAAGAAATGAATAAAGTACGATTAGAAATAACATGAAGGAACAATCTTGAAGGAACATCAACAAACAATCAATTTTCATCACTTATCACATTTACAAAGAAACAAACTGTCAAAGTAAAACATCAAACTGGACTAAATTGCAAACTAACAAGAGAACACACTTCTATAAAGGAAGTTCTCGAATGACCCATGAAAAAAGTGTGCTCAAGGCAGGAGTTAATTTACCCAAAAGCCATGAGATTAAGTAAGGTTAACTTGCAACAAGAGGTACTAGCAAACTGGATGCCAAACCCACTCCCAGATGTTTATAATGACAGAGAAAAAAAATGAAAAGAAAAAGTACCCTGTAGAAAGAGTAAACAAGAGACGAGGTAGACTGCTGGTGGTCCACTCCCCCTCCCCCCGCCCCCACCTCCCCCAAAGACTGAACTGGTACATTGGAAAACAACTTACAACATAAGAAGCCTGGAGCCCAAATTTTCATAGGACCCTTAGGCATCCCCCACCAATTCCCCTTTCCATCAAGGAACATCACCACACATGGTGGCAGCATAGATTCATGGCATTACTTAGCAAAAACTTAAGGCTGGTTCACAATGGATGTAAGAACATAATTTACGGACGTGCCTCAGACATAACTTAAGCCCTAAATCTTGTAATGTCCACAATGGCCTATGTTCAACCAATGATTAAACCCTTTCATTCTCTCATGAGAATGTTTCTACTTCCCCTTGTCTTGCATTCAGCAACTACTGACCGGAGTAATTGTGGAGAAACTCTACAATGAGTTGCAAAAATAATCTTATAATAATAATCTGATCCTTTGAAAGTCTTTGTTTCCCTTATCATAGAGATAATAATAATAATTTCATCTTTCTTATAATGACAAAAAAAGGGCCATCTGGTCCCCTCCCACTAACCATTTGACATTTAAAATTTGAAAAACACCATGATTCGAATCCCGAAGCAGGATTCGAATCTGTGACTTTGGGTGAGCAGGTGAACACTGTCACCAGCTGGCAAGATGATAGTGATGGGATCTTTGTCGAACAAAGTCAATCAGTATTGACTCCATGGTTTGTTCCTGTTGATACTTTACTTTCTCATCACCGGTGGTGCTGGTGTGCATGTCACTTCCCCATGACTGGGCAACTTAAAGACTTCTCGTAACGGGCAATCATGAGCCATCTTTTGCATTATGATAACTTCTTAAGTTACAATAAGATGTATTGTTAATTTCTTAAGTTCACTGATTGTGAACCGACCATTAGGCCCAGTGGGTAGAGTGTTTGGCTACTGAATAGGGGACAGGTACAAGGTCAGGTGATGCCTCCAAACACCTCCTGCTAAAACACAAGCAGAGTGATTTTCTTGGTACAAAATTTTCATGGGAATCCATAGGCACCACATGGAAAGGATCTGGCCCCCCTTACATTACCCCTGATGTGTGAATTTACACACCTGTTTGAGCTTAGCTTTACCCTCACCTATCATACTGACCTTGGTGTTGAAGACTGCACGGACATTATCTATTATTGGGATGCTAAGAATATTCAACTTTGAATTACTGATGGAACTCCTAGTTTTTTTTCAATGGTATACATAGATGAATGTTTAGAGTTTACTTCAAACAATCATGGGGATTTGAAAGAAAGTGTCAATTATAGATTTAGAGGTTCAAATTGTGATCCTCATAAAGAATTCTTCTGAAATATAAAACATCCAAAAACATGGCCCTTCTCTCACAAGAGAAAAACTGTCAAAAAAAGTTATGATTTCCAATCAGTTAGTTAAAACTATCATTATAAGAGAATTCTGAATGAAAAAAACTAAAAACAGTTTTTACTTCTTTACCCCATTCTGCTTTTGTTGACCCAAAGATGTTTAAATTTGATTGCTTAAAAAAAAGACATTTTGACATGCATACAAGAAAAAATTCAATTAACACAATAGCCATTTGAGTCGGTTTTTCTATCAAAGAGTTTTGCACACCACAGCAGTAAGGTTACCTTCCATTACCATTGACAAAGAGTAACTACATTGTGACCACACCAATGTCTGCATGACCTCACCTCTTAGGAGGTTGATGGGCCTTCCACTTCTTCTCGCTGTCATAATATTCCAGGCATGATGGATGATCACCACATTCAGCACGGAGAACAAAAAACTTCTTTTTCATAGTCTGGAAAAAATTAGAGGAAATAAGAGATGTCAAAAATTATTTGGAAAAATTGTCCACATGCCAATGCCTGAACTGCTCTTGGGTTTTTCTACTGGATCGAGTTACTCTTCTTAAAGACTGCCTTGTTCATTATCTTAAAGACTTCATGTATGGTTACCTGAAGTCCTGAAGATTATTTGGCGAGTCATCCATCACATCCTGCTCGGTGACGGAGATGAAGGACCCTTGAAAACCGTGACAACAATTTACTCAGTGGACACCACTGGAGCATCAGAACTCTTTAAGAATCAAACTATTATTGTATGCTCCCAGGGTTAAAGTATTACATTATGCTTATGTACAATCTTCTTTTGAGTTAAGCTCTTATGCTTGGACAACTAGCCCACCAAATCCATTTCTTTGATTGCCTGATATACAATAGTTGGCATTCCTTTCAGACCTGTAGGATTACTGATCAAACAAAATATAGGTAGTAACTTTTATGTATTTCCACAGAAAAAAATAAGACACAACTGGTTTCGATGATAATCGTCATCATCTGAACAATTAATCGACCAGATGATGACAATTATCATCGAAACCATGTTCTCTTAAATTTTTCCTGTGGGAATACATAAAAAGTTACCGCCTATATTTTGTTTCATAAAGGAATTCCACCAGGTAGTGGCCTCCTCAGTGAATTTTACTGGTGAACAAGATTGGTTGTGGGAACCATCAACCAGCAGGACATAGGAAAGGCAGGCAGGTTGGCCACCCACACCATTGACATTTCAAAACTGCATGAGGTTTCCTGACCTTTGTCTTCTTAATGTATCCAGTCTTGAGAACTTCACCCCCACTGGAGGCAGGTCTGGTGGCTCCACTTGACCCTCCCCCAGTTACCCACGTGAGAGACATGATCCACCGTTGAAAAGGAAGACTAGGAGTCGAGGAGCACCTGCCAACAATGATCAATGGTCAGATTAATAGGCATAGAAGGGGACCATGAGATGTTTATCACATCCCCTGACTGATACATCTGCCTTGCAACTTAAAAGTGGCAATGGAAGAGGACTTACGGAGTATTAAAAAGGGATATTTAATCTCAGATCACAAGATATATCCAAGCAGTCCATAGGGAACATCTCTGGTATGGCATGAGATGCACATGTATTATAGATATACTTTAGAGGGGAGGTCCATGAAACCAATTACAGAATGGAAAGGAAATCCACAAACTAAATGACCTAATGGTAACTTTCACTCTCAAATATCAAACACTTTGGATTCTGAGTTTAGGCTGTGAAGTGCCGAGATTAGATTTTCTATTAAGCATATTGTTAAATATTTAATTCATTAATTGATTGCCAGAAGAATTCATTAATTGATTGCCAGAAGAATTCATTAATTCCAACATGTCATTCTGTGCACCTTGAGCAGAACAGGAGAAACCTTTCAGGAAAGAATATGGAAGGAGGGCTATGTTTTCTGATAGACTTAGAACATATAACGGTGACAGAAAAAAATAAAACATGAATAAGTGTGAAACCTTTTACCATTCCTTTTTTAATAAACCCTCATAAGAGGATATAGAAAAGAAGCATAAAGAATAGCCATTAAGGGGAATAGTGTGGACAGATGAGAAAGTGACCAGTGTTATTTATTATCAACTTCAAAGTATCATCTGAGAATCCCAGAAGAACACAGGGCTATCTGAAATACCCTAATTATCTCAAATATATAATTTGAATATTAAAAATATAAATATGCAGAAAAGGTAATAGCAAATACTTTTATGGGGAACAAACACAATTAAGGAATCATTTGAGAATATCTCCATTGAGAGAGAGATAAGATGTGAATTTGAGATGTTAGTCACATAATAAGCAAACAAGTATACTAGTTTGCAAACTCCAGTGTAAGGGGTTGAATGGAATAAATGTGGTATACAATATAAAAGAAAGGAAGAAATAAAACTTAAAAATAACAAAGAGAACTGAATACACGATGTTCAGCATAAGACTTATGTAAATATTTGTTACGAATGTGATATAAGAGAAAACGGAAAAGTTTCCGTTTTCTAGGGAGATTGAAGGGGGAAGAAGGGATGAATAGGAAGGGTAAATAGGAGGTGCTTGGTGAACACCACTTAACAAGGAGGAACTAGAACTACAGTCAAATCAGTCCACTGGATGAAGAGCTGATGACATTCATGTAGTTTGTCTCCATGTTTTATTTCGTACATTTAACGTCAAGGCTAGACAAAGTAATGTATTCTTGCACATATGGGGAATGGTGCAATGGGATGACTGAAGAGCCTAATGTAAAAGGGATTGAAAGGAGCCCAAGTGAAAGCCAAGGGATAAATGTTTGTCCAAAGGATCACATTATGATGCATTTGTAAATTTCATTAATGTCTTGTGAAGTCAATATCTTTAGATTGGCAATCGAGTGGCTGCCTTCGAATATCATCAAGAATGAATATGCAAAGAATCACAAAAGTATGAAGAACTTAATTGGTGAGATAAAGGTTTCAGGGTGCCTTATAACACCCAAAAAAGTGATGATAGTACTGGTGCACCAACAGTACATGTAAAGTTCAAAGGCCATTCCAGACCAATTGTGATGACAAAACAATCATGAGGATTAACCCAATACACTGGCTCCATAGACTACCGGAGCTTAAAATAAGGAATATTAATTTAAGTAATAATTGCTGTTCCATCCAGTTACGTTGGCTGGAGGTTGGTTGGATACAGCCACAATGTGAAACAGGTTAAACTTGTTAACAATGAAAATAAAATAAAGCATTTATTCAACGTTAAGTAATTCAAATACTAGAAGGACATTGTCCCCCTACATAAATATATATATATACATAGGTTACTGTTTTAAACAAGATTTTCCTGCTGCAAGTAAACCTTTTCTTCAAGGTATCTTGTAAATCCAAAGTAAACCGGGTAACCTATCAACATGACAATGTGAATCTATTTTGATAACAAAATAGGGTTGCACAATCTACCTCTCACTAAAAGAATGGAGCAACCAAATTTCCAGAAGTCAATAGCATTTCGGATTCGAAAATCAACGAAATTAAACTTATGTTGATACTTTGCTGTATGTGATGATTTCCCATAACAATTGAATTGTTGAGTCTATATTAAATTCATATCGGCGAGATGTATAATAATGTGAAGAAACTTTGATCATAATGTATTTACACTACTGGTGTAAATAAAATTGCCGCTACATGAAGGTTATTTTTAAAACAAATCCCTCAAGCACAATATCAAGTAATATTCAAGGTCAAAAGTATCTGACTAGACATTGTGAGCAGCGGAAAATGAATTAGCAAAAACTACGCCTCGCTCGGCAAGTGCCGAGAGGTCCCGAAATACGGCAGACTGTGCCGGGTTCTTCCATCTCATCCCGCAAGCGTCCCATTTAAGTCTGTAGCATTCCATTAGGAACGTTGTTATTGGCTGGTATTTGTCAATTTTACTCCGCGGGACTTAGCTGCAATAATGCCCTGCTACGTTACAATTCGTGTGGGCTACGTCGATCTGTTTGTACAGCCTACGTCATAGGCTACGCGCGCGCACTCCCACCAACACACGTTACACATACAGATTGCGGTGAAATTATAAACCATGCATGCGGCAAAACGCTACCCCTAGAACTACCATGGCATGAAATTAATATATCACCACTGTAGTTAAAGCATTTTGTCATAATCTAGCATGACGAAAAAAAGTGAAATTCATCATCTTGCTATTAAACAAAAATGTCCATGTCATGCGACATTGCAAGAAAGTGTGTAATTTTTGCCTGGGCCACACGCATAGCATAGTTTTCCATACTGACAAAATAGGAATTACTCATTTCTCAATATCATCAAATGAACCGGTCATTAAGACTCAGACAAAAACACAGGGTCGAAAGATTATTTTAGAATGTAAACGGTGCTCTGAAACCATTTCCAACGTTGTCGTGCCAGTCAATAATAGCGAGCGCGCCGCTTCAGGCGGGCGTAGCCTCGAGGCTTGGACAAGTAATTCATGGAATCAAACATTCGTCACGATGCAACAAATCACGAAAATCTACATCTTAGCGTATTAACGAGGGGGGCATGCTCACTAGTATTACTACCACTGCCAATGACATAAAAAAAGAACAAAAAAATTTGCGCGCTTGTATATTATTATTGGCAACACAAGGATAGATATGCAATTACACGCCAAACTTAAGTCTGTAGGAATTAGTATCTGATATAATGGGCGTTCCATGTGAATCACCTGCTTAAGCAGGCTCAAATGACTTATCAATTCCGAATAATACCAGATGTTATCATTGCCGTCAACACAGGACAGGGAAATGCTTCTAACGATACCAGTTAGTTTTACATTCAGAAACTGAAGAAAATGGCATTCATGAGAAAATTAATTTCTTCATATGATGATAAATCACCAAATTGCGAAATATCGAACAAAAAAAGAAACAACGCGGCACGAGCTGGAGTGGAAATCGCCTGGCAAGGAAACAATACAAGTCTCGAGAAGCATACATCGTGTTACTAAAAATTAATTCGGATGGCTTATATTACAAATGCGAATTTCCAACATCAAGGCTACGCAGTCTTTGAAAATCAAATATTTCATTCTTCCTTAATCGACGGATGTCGCAATTGAATTAACTCGTCAATGCACACATATGTCGTTATATCAAAACTCAGCATAAGGAGAATGCTTATTTCACCACATATACATTATTCTCTGATACGATTAACAGCAAACGCACTATATACTTGGTCAATACGATAATTTGGTAGTATTACTAAAAATACAATTCGGTAAATTACAAGAAAACAAAAACAAACATGCGACAATCGCTATTACTAAATGATTAACACAAGCAACAACTTACTTAGGATATTTCTTGGTTTTCAAAACGATATTGATAACATTTAGAATAAGATTTATAGTATAGAAAGGAATATCTCGTTGCAGTTACTTAGCACGAGTCACATGGTTATAGCAAATATCAAACAATCTTTAAAACATCTAAAAGCCTTGAATTCCTCAAATTTAACATTAAAAACATCGTATAAGGCAAAAAACTTAACAAAGACAACATATATACATTTCGTCGATGCTGTTAGTTATGTAATTGCTCTTACTCAACCACACGGGAACTATGACAATATACGCATCATGTTTAATAAAATGATATTATCAATATATGAGCATCAATAAAAAACACATACTATAATGCTTACCAAACCGTAAATGTGCTTCATGCTATACCACATTGGAGTTCACGCATTCAGGCACTGACATTAGAACAGTATATTGTCAAAATATTCAAAAGAAACCATGAACGTGGTGATTTTTTATGTCTGCACTTCACAATCACTCTTTCCAGAATATGGAGCCACAACACACATTTGTCATCATTAAAAACAACACAGTCCATGTTTTGTAGCCGAGAAATTCAGCCAAGGGCAGGGTTATATTACAGACGCAATAAGAACACGCATCAATATTCCTACTCGGAAAATGGTCGTTTCGGATATTATTCCCATATAAGAAGTAAAAATATAAATACAACAGATTTCTTAACTAGCTCCTGCTACACTGTCAACAGTAAAATGTTCAAAACACGACAGCACTATTCCCATATCTTAACACTGTTTCACAAACGCAAAATGTGCTCTGGTGAGAACTAGGGAAGCGGCAAATAGAAGTCTTTGGGGTTTACGATGCTACCTTAACCTTATTTTTATGGTGATAATGTCCTGGGTCCTATACATAAACTCATGTAAAACTGTCCGTAGGTATTTCTTCCCTTTTCAAAACAACCAGAATCTGCTAAGCATATATCTGCATCCATGTTAGAAAAAGGTCATGTGTGCTGGCTATAAACTGAGCAGTGTAAACAACTTCCACGCATGCGTCAGCGTACGAGACTCGATACTAGCAGTAATGTACACATTTGCCGATAGGTGTCTATCTCCTTCCCCTGAATGGAATTCCGAAAAACGCGATAAAAAAAATTACACATATGCCCTTAAAAAGATAGCAAGAGGGGCATTACCAATCAAATTCCATAGCTTCTGAATTTAATTCTAAAATATAAGGAAGCAAATCTAAACGTATTTATTTTCTATGGGAAAGTGTCTGAATAACATAGGCAATCTGCAAGTGACTCATCCTATCTAGATGTGCACAGAAGAAATTGCATAACTTCAAACCATGTGGTCAGAGGTGGAATTAAATTTCATGAAAATTATTTTATTTTTAATCACATATGTTGGATATTTCCTGTGACTTAAAATGACTAAAAAAATGAGTTCGCTGGCGTTGTAAAACTGTTTTATGTTAAATTACGAATTACAATCTGTGAAACTTCATTAAGCATTGTATTTCGTAAAAGTAAAACAAAAATATTTGATTTGTGATCAATATATATCTCCTTTTAATGAAAAATGTTAAAGAACCATCATAGGTGAAAGCATCACGACTTTTACCGTTCATTAACTATCTCTGTGTACATTATATACATTTAGGGAAATAAGGAAATAAATTCATAATAATATTCGTTGAGTGCCAAATCATAAATTGATGACCTACTCAATTGCGCCAAGTTATTTCATTGCCCAAAGCATATAATAACGAAATTCATTACATTTCAACATGAATATTTACTCGATATTGTTCCTCAGGTCACATATTACAAACCATATATATTAAGCCTCATTTCCTGAAAATAAAATTTCATGTGTCAAATCAATAAGTGAAGAAGACTTTTTTGGTTACATATGAACAATTCTTGGCACTTCCTATCTTAAAAACGGTAATGTTGCAGTTGAGTAATTGAGACTAACTAGCTATTACATATACTGAACCAAGACCTGTCTTTTATCTATGTGGAGGACGTGTCAAGGGCAAAATCTTGGGATTAGACAGAAGGAACTAATTGAACATCAAGGGACTAAAAGTCTAAAATATGAAGCAATACTACGCATTGATCAACATGTCAATAGGAGATATATCTGCAAAAAACTTCAGCCAAGCCCCAGAAGGTGAGGGGAAGAAAATTTAGAAGAATCCTAATAAGAGAGACTAATGATCTGGCAGATTTGCTGATGATGTTTCTAGGAAAGGAGGAAATTTTGGCTCAGAGTCTGTTCGGTGCTGAACAGGCTCTGGACCAAAATTGCCCAGTGAGGCATTATAATGAGACAGCCTAAAAATGAACATCAATTTCAGTGTACATTTCTAGGGGAGCATATGAATTTAATGATTTCCTACTTCACTTTGTGAAAATTTCTAATAACGTACCTATAGTATTCTCAACTACAGTTGAGAATTCTTTTAGTCTAAGAAATTTTCATCCATTAGGTCTATGTGAACCATATAATATATCTGTATTAAATGGAGGAATGTTTAAACAACCTCATCGTTCACAAATGCAGGGAAGAAAAAAGGATTAAAACAATTGGGAAAGCAATTGAAAAAGCCATAAAATAGAAGACAATATTAATGAGGTGTTATACAATAGAAAATGAAGTCTAGATTGTAAATAAGTAGTAGTATTTTTGTTTATAGGGTGCTTCAATGGCTATGGTCATTTCGAACTATTCAATTAATAGAAAAAAAACCCTTCTGGACAGACACAACACCCATGCCCTGGGCAGGATTCTAACCCACGACATTTGGGTTAGCCGGCAATCACACTACCCACCAGGCTAACCCGCTCAGCGATTGTAAAGAACATGAAAAATTTATAAATAGACAATGAAGAGGTTTTTGATCATTAGAACTGCATATCTCTAAGTACAATAGAAGTGGTATTAGTACTTAAAGAGTTGCAGACAAATACACATTAAGAAAACAATATCAATAATCTTGACTCCATCCTTACCCATGTCTCTCTCATCATTGCCTTTGCACATATAAGAAGTTGCAATGGACCAGGTACAGTGAGTAGGATGGTGGAAATATATTTATAGTCAGTTTTTGGCCAAAAACTGCTTGAAACTCAATGCTGCATATTCAAGGGCATTGTTGTGGTGGAAGAGAATCTCTCCTCATGGCCAAAATTTGAGTATTCTTTTACTCTCTGCCTGGCCATCCTTTTACCTCAATATACAGTAATGCTGATTAACTGTGGTACTCTGACGGACAAATTCATAATGGATGATTCCCAATGAAGAAAATTAGTAAAGTTGGATTCTACCTGCCTTGCTTTCTTTGGTCCTGTGGTGATGTAACATTTTTCCACTGGTTAGATGGCTGCTTGCTTGCTGGTTTGTACCCATATCACCATGATTCATTGAATTTTGACAAAAAATATGGATATATTTCTCACTGTTCTTTAAAATCCTGGGATGCCTTCACACATTTTTTCTTTCTGGTCTTCAGTGGTGGAATGAATTTCTTAGTGACAAGTTTTATCTTCAATCAAAATCTGTCATGATTCCAGGTTATTCCTCAACTTTCCTATGATGATCACACATGAACACAAGATGGATTTTTAAATAAGGTTTTGTCCATTCTGTCCAGATAGCTGCTTGCTCTGGGTTGTACCCATAACACCATGATCCATTGCTGGATTGGCATTTGAAAAAAAATTGAATCTATTTCTCTCTGTTATTTTTAATTCCTGGAATGCACTGAAATAGGTGGCTCTCTAGTCCTCAGAAAGTACATATAATGAATTTCTCAGCTGCAAGATACTTTCAAAGATTCAGCCAAAATTCATTGGCAAGGGCTTCAGAATATTACAATCAGTCCTTCCAATTCCTTATGTGTTGTGCAATAATCAGACATGATCATATCATGGATTAAAAACTTCATCCATTGTAGAAGGCTGAAGGATTTCCCAAGCAGGGCTCATCTTTAATATACAACCACTTTTGAAACAAGAAAACTCTCTTAGTCCCTTGTTTGTAAGCTCCTTGTAAGCTGTCCAAAGTATTGTGACAGTTTCTGCTACTGATTTTCCTAATAGGAGATGAAACTTAAGGTTAACACATGTCTCATTCTACATTCACCATTGCACAATCACCAAAAATGCAAAAAATCACTGATGAAAAAATTACACTTACCACAAAGATGTTTTTTCTCTCTAAAGGATGAAACTCAGCCAACTGATCCGGAATGGTGCCTAATGATGGAAACTAGTGAGTGGTGACAATAGTGTCTTACCATCTTCCAGAAAATAATTCTCATTATTTTTGGGTACCATCTCATAAATGAAAGAGCGGGGCTCAGACAATTCTTATTCACCTGCCTATAAGATAAGCCCATTCTGATTCTCCATAAACATATATCATTTCTTATTTAGAATGATATGATACATGTATTTTGTTATATCCCATACTGAATTGGATTCCATCCAAAGCACGCAGTTATTCAGAATCATAGGAATGTTTGTCTATATATGAAACCTTTTAGAAAAGAAGACAATGCAAGGCATTCTAAAAATGATGTAAGTCCCTGAGGAGTCATGTGGTCATGCAATAATAATTTCATATTAAGTTTGGCAATCACGCATGCACACCAGCAACATTGAGGAAACTATTCACATCCATAGTAATTAGTCAAGGCAGTAGCAGAGTGAAAATTATAGAGATGGTTAGCTAATCAAGAAGAGTCATTATAGACACCAAAAATGTTATAAACACTTAAATTGATGAATGACTCCCAATTACCTAGACAATTTTTAGAAATAGATATAAAGATTTGTTATTATATATTTAAAATCTTAAACTTCAATTTATTTTGAAATATTGTTTCAGCCCATTCAAGCATAATAGAAAGATGGAATTTCATTATCTTATATGATAGTTATTTTTCATCCCAAACTTCTCTTATCTGTCCTGTAAAGTACTCAACAAGTTCTGCAATCTTTTTGTTGAATGGCTAACTAGAGCTTGGTCATCTGCAGCTCTGAATGATTTGATGAGTTCCCCACCCACTTTTATTCCTGAATCTAGTACTTTCCATGCCTCTTTTACTATATCCTCCAAGCAAGGTTAAAAGCACAGGTGACAGTGGAGAACCCAGTCTTACTCCCCTGACTGTGTCCATCTGCATTCTCTGTCTGATAACCTTACTTTCATACCCTGAACCATATACAGGTTTTCAATGGGATACCTATTTTTTTGCAATTCCATCAACTTTGGCCACTTACTTTGACAACAAAGTCTACAAAGCATGTGAAAACATCCTCATTATGATCTATATTTCATTCAATCATTGTCTTTATCACCACTATCTCATTGTAAGTCACCCTATCTCTTCTAAAGCAGTACTGATCTTCATCTAGGCATTCATTTTGCACTTCTCTCCGGTCTTTTACAGAGGGGACCTATTATCCTTCAATTCTACCTTTCATTTTCTTTGCAATTGGAATTAATATCAGCCTAAAAAAATATTTTGGACATATTCCTTCATTACTAATCCTTATTCCTCAAATTACCTCATAAATGTTCTTTCTTCCTACTTTTCCTAAACTTCTGAGTAATTATGCTGGTATATTATCCACACCTACCACCTTATTTTTCTTCGTAACCCTTAGTGTCGTTTCTATCTCGCTATCTATCATCTCTCTTCCTAAGTTACCCTCATCCACTTTATCTTAATTTTATTAAATGTGTAATGGTTTATTCTCATTATAATGATTGATTGTCATTATTATGATAGATTGTTAATAAACACCAATCCAATGCACATTCGTGTAAAATATGTGCCACTTATGATTTCCTTGCTATATTTTTACAATTTTTGTACTGAGAATGTAATTGATATGATTATTATTTATTATAGTACAGTTCCATGTACTCCTTCCATCTCTCCCAAATATCTTCCTGTTCTATCAGTGTCTTCCCAGATTTCTCTTGCAGTAGGGATCGTATTTCCTGATTTATATCCACAAGGCTTTCCTATATAGTGCACCCATATCTCCCTGCTTCTGCAACTATCAAATGTACTTGCTTTGCTCTTTCCTCCATCCCTACTTTGCCTTATTAGTCTCTCTCCTCAGTTTATTATTTGCCTCTTAGTATTTCCTACTCCCATCCTCTGTACCGATGGTTTTCCACTTCCTACCCTCTGTCGTCTCCATAATCATTTCCTCTGTATCCATGGGATTTTCATTCACTTCTTGTTCACTCTACCTAATACTTTTTAGTAGCTCTCATTATTCCATCTTTAACCCCCAGGCTGTGGGATATGTTGATCAACATTTTGGCGTGCAATTGCAGAGAATATGTTCTTGTATGTATGACCGTTGCCTTTGTACCCTCCTTAGACCCTCTCCAAATTTTATGGCCAGTCCTTTCCAAAAAAGCTTGAACGGTCACGCTTTCCTATTGTTCTGGAATAGGGCACCCTTTTGAAGTTTATGATGGTTCACAATCCTTGGGCAAGTTTTACGGATGCACTGAGATTTAGAAAATTGTTTTCTGACTCACCCTCATCATTTCCCTTAGTTGTCGCAGAGTTTCAGTAGACTGCTGGTTATAAATGAAAGCATTGTTTGGTATCAAATTAATCAGAAATTATCGGGAAAAATAAATATGGATTTCATTTTTCAATATATTCTTGTATGAAATTTTTTGACTATAGTCAATCGTATCTCCACTCCCCCCCCCCCCCCCCAGAGGGAACTGGGTTAAG